>JAVJIF010029847.1:0-239182 GCA_038442645.1 Agave tequilana | reverse complement strand
TTATCTTTAATTTTGAAATTTTTTGCTCCTCTCCTTTCCCATGTTTCCTTCTTTACCTTTTCTTTTCTTTTCATTTAGTCTTTTTTTCCCCTTAAAAGAACAGACTTACTTGGCTCTTATGCAGCCTCTTTTGCATGAAGAATAGTAACATTTGTAACATTGTCAAATCTACTTGACCTAATGCAAAATTAACTAATAAATTGAAAAAAATAAAACTGATTAATTATTTAATTTTCAAGCAAATACAATTTGATATTTATTTTTAGATATCAAGAAACCTTTTGAACTAAAATCCTAACACGAAATATTATTATAATTCTTATGCATCAAGATGGGGAAATTTTACAGATCAATTTTATTTGTAGAAAAAGAATGAGAGATCCAATTCGAAAGCCAAACATCCCAGATCAAGAGTTTTAAACACATGAAGCCAAAGGTAGAGCAGAGAGAACAACCAATCGCATGATCTTGATCATTTAGTATGAGCCTTCATTAAAATTAAAAAATATAATAATATATTTATATAAATATATAATTTAGCAGGTGGGGACCCACAAGAGGCTGCACCCCGAGAGCACTCCCTGCACCCACTTGAGCCAAGTTGACCTGACATTAGATGGATGGGACCGGGACTATCCTGAAACCCGATTATTAGCCGCCCCTTAAATGATACTCCCCTGTCTGGAAATAGCAGTTAACTTATGATCAAAATTTTGTCTCAAATTTTAGTCTATTTTAATCTCAATATTATTTTTATCATTTCAAATAGAATATAGAGTAATAGCTTTATGTTCTCTCTTTGTAACAAAATACCGCTCTTCTTTCAATCACGTGGGCCTCACTATGTAAGGGTAAAATTAATGGAAGTAGGGAGTCGAAAAGTCAATCTTAAATATTGTGCCCGTCAAAAAAAACGTCCACTAAAAGTAGATAGAGAGAGTATACTAGTAGCGATCATCTCTATAACTACTCTCTAAAAAAACCGTGTCAAAAAGAAAAAAATTTAATAAAAGAAAACAAACAAGCATAATAAATTTGTAGTATTGCCGTGTTTGAAGTGGGGAAAAGCGGAAGTGATAAACTCGTTTTTCACTTCCGGTGTTTATTTGAAATCGAAAAAGAGAAATAGAAAAACTCTTTTTCTTTTTTTCTTTTTTACACTTTCTTTTTACAGTACCATTTTTTCACTTGTAGGGTTTTACAGTTATTCGTGGTCATGTTATTCCAAGCTTTTGACCAGTTAAATTATTGTAATATATTTATCAAATAAGTGATACGTGTCAAATTTTCTTAAAATATTCATGCATCCCCATCTCCCGGAGACTAAATTAAACTAAAGTAATTAATTGATGATTATTACAGTAGTTAGACGTTAAAGAAGAAAGAGGAATTACAACAGAAAAATAACATCAACAAGTAAAACTAATCGTTTAAAAAAATTAAATAATTAACTACACAGTGAAAGGCGATGTAAGTAACTCTTCTTGTGTTGTTTTCTTTTAATTTTAAAACTCTTTAAATTTTATTTTAGATCAACTCATCGGTTTCTCAAGTCATAAGTTAAATCACCAAAAAATAAGAGAAGAAGAAGAAGAATACTTGATAACTAGATCTTTTGCTTAATTATAAATTCTAGAAAACACTAAATCCATAAATAATTATTGTTAAAGGGGAAAAAGGATCAGGATTTTGTACCCTTTTTTTAGTGAATATTATACATATGAATTTTGGCAAAGTAGCATGTAGGTGTCTTGATATCCAAGTACACAAGAGGAGAGGATGAGATTTTCAAGCCATAAACGCGTATAAAAAAGTGAGAGTGATAAGTGACGAAGCTTTTGAGCTTCGGAGGAGTGGGTGTCGGTGTATCAAGAGTGGAAAGACGTAGGTTTGGAATTTTTGGTTGCATGTGTCTTCATTCTTTCATTTTCTATCCTTTTTTTTCTTTCTAATGTCATGTCATTTTTGTTTTACTTTGATTGTGAAAAAGAGGATAGGTATTAGAAAGACTAAGAATTCTAGTAAAGAAAATAGTCTCCACCGTTTCTTTCTTCCAATTATTATTATTATAACATGAGAAGAGTGAACATCTTATATGGAAATCGCTTCTTGAAAATGAAAAGTTAGAAGTTATGAAAATAGATGATAATAATAATAAAATTATAACTATTAGTTATGAAAATCTACAAAAATAATATAATTCTTAATACAAATCATATACATACTAACATACTATTAAACATATTAAATCATGTATTATAGATTAGATATATCATAGTTTTTTCTAGTAGCACAACAACAGAATTGTTGACTGCAAGAGAAATTGATTTTAATCATCAGAAAAAGGCAAGAGAGATGTTGGTAAGTCTAAAATCGATAATTGCGAATTGAGAAAGAACCAGTGTGCTTTTTTCAAGAAAGAACATTGGAAGATTGATTATCCAAGCTCAAGAAGAGGGGACCAAAATCAGAAGCAAACATCACACATGCGAATGATGGTACTGATTTTGACTCTTTAGTGTATTCTCTCTCAATTACTCCTTCACTTTGCTACTCAGAAGTATCTGCGTGGATTTTAGATACGGATACTACATGCCACATTTGTCTCAAGCAGAAATGATTTGCTATTTTTGAAAAGCTAGTTGGAGCCTTGATGCCATTTGGAGATGGATATACATGTCATATTGATGGAATAGATACAGTTCGTATCAAGATATTTGATGGGACGGTGGAGAGAGTTGCAGGAGTGATTATACGTTTTTCATTTGAAGAAGAACCACATTTCAGTTGAAGCTTTGGAGGCGCATGGTCTGAGAGGGACTCTTGGAGAAGGTGTCCTCTGTTTATCAGAGAAAATTTGGGGGGGGGGATTAGGTAAAATTTTCTTAGATCATGAAAGATTACAACAATCTCGAAAATTCTGATTACAAAAGAGAGAAGATGTAACACCCCATCCTCGGTATACGTACCCGTTATGTATCCTGATTTATGGAGCGTATTTTTTATTTTATTTTATTTTATTTTATTTTCTGTTATTTAATTTCCTACTCATATAGCAATACTGCATGATTTGACTTTTTTGGAATTCAGATTTGACTGATTCTAGTTTCAAATATTATTTTTTAATATTCCTCGATTTTTTTATGATTTTCTGGAAATTTTCAGATTTAAATTGTAAATCTTCAAAACCGGTGTCGGCCAGTTTCGCTGACCGACTTTCGGATTTTTAATTTACAAATGGAGTTAAAAATATTAAAACGGCTTTCACAGTATTTCTTAAAATCATGTTTTCTATCTAAATGAATTTTTTTAGAATTTTTAGAATTTATCAAAATTTCACTGGATTTGGTGTCGGCCAGTATCACTGGTTGATTCCAGGAATTTTAATTCACAATTGGGATCAAATTTCTGGATTCCGCTTTCCACTCCTTCTTAAAATTATATTTTCTTCTTCCTTCAGCATTTTCTGGGATTTTTCAGATTTTATCAAAAATCCAGCCTACCCGGCGTAGACACCGTTCACAGTGGATTCCAGGATTTTTATTTTGAAAATGGATTGAATTTCTGAAACCGATTTCACTAAAAAATCTTAAAATAATATTATTATTTTTTGAGAATTTTTGGGAGACTTTTTGAGATACTTCATTTTTGGGCTTTTCCTGTTTTCAGTGTTTTCCCAGATACCGAAATTATGTCCGTATATTTTATATTTTTTCTCTCTCTCCTTGCCTAACGCGCGATCCTTCAACTCTGAACTCAGCAATTAATGCGGAAACTCTCTCCATCCCGCATTTAATGTCGTGTCCTTCAAAAGAAATCAAATCAGATCAAGACACCCATGCTTTTTTCGTCCTATTCTACCAACACAACATTTGCAAGACGCGAATTTTGCTCCCGCGTCTGGGCAATTGCCAGACGCGGATCTGGATTTGAAGAGGCGCAGCCTTTTATGAGGAGAGGCAACTTTTGAATGAAACACTTGTTCATAAAGTTGGATGGCAATATAATAATAATTTTCCCCCATGTATATATACACCCCCTTTATGTTTTCCCTCCTCTCCTTTTTCATTTTCTCCTTCCTCCTCCAACAGCAAACGTAGCCTCCAGAAAAATCAGCAGCCAAGCCCTTCTTGCTGGTCATTTTCACCCATCATCACCACCATTTCCCTCCACTATTCTTCTCCTTCATTTCCTCCTCCATTCCAACAACCACAACCACCCATAATATCTCTCCATCACCATCTTTTTCCTCTTCATTTCCACCAACAACCCATCATCTCTACCAAAACTTCACCACCATCTCCACCACCACCTACACCACCTTAACCACCACCAACCATACCACATTCTTCTCCTCGTCATCCTCTTTCCAACGAACTATAGGTTCGCTTCTCCGTAACACCATTTACAAAACTCCAAAAATCTATATTGAACTGGACTTGCACCATCAACCTCCCCCTCTTTTGGGACTTTGCCGACCAACTCCGGCCAACTCCGGCCGCCGCCGGAGAGGTCCAGCCGACCAACATCCCCTTTCCCTTCTTTTCTTTTCCTTCTCTTCTTTCCTTTCTTTCTTTCTTTCCCCTGCATTTCTTTCTTTCCTTCCTTCTTTCTTTTTCTTACATTTTCTTTTCTTTTCTTTTCCTTACTAAACCTGCGTTTTCCCCTCTCCATTTCCTGCGTCTTCCCTCTCCATTTCCTGCGTTTCCTTCTCTCTCTTTCCTGCGTCTCTCACTTTCACTGTTACTCTCACCTTCTCTTGTTAATCACTAGACGCGGATTTTACTCCTTGCGTCTGATTAACTGTTCAACGCAATCCTCGCGTTCTTTTATCACGCGACGCGGAGTTACGCTCGCGTCTACGTTCTCCCCGCATTCTTGCTAACACGCGGTCTCAGACCCCGCGTTTGTGGCATCAACGCGACGCAATCCCCGCGTCTGTGACCCCTGTGTCTTCGTTCTCACTTTTTCTGATTCATCCTTCTCCTCCTCTCTTTTTATATATATAAAATAGGTTACTTGGACTCCGGAGCTTGGAATTTTCCAGTGTATTTCTAAAGTTTTAGGCGAGTGTTCTCGCCTTCCTTCAGATTTTCCTGCTTTGACATGATTGACTAATATTATATTATTTTCCTGGCACACTTACATGCATCATGCTACTACTTGATACTTGCCCCGCAGTAACGTATTGATACCTGACTTCAGATTGTCATATTTTTGGGAATCTTGTACTTGCCACCCTATATTATATACAGTAACTGGAAATGGCAATACTCATGTACTCTTGGACTCCTGATCTTGTCATGCGTTTGCTTACCCGTAAATTGATAATTAAATAATAATTATAAAAAAGGAATAACTTGCATCGGGTCGGGGGAAATTTGCGGCTATCAATATATGTTCGTGTTTACAGTGGCACTAGGCATGTTGTGCAACTAAAATTTCCAGTCTGACCTGTGGGCCTCCAGGCGACTGAGGGGAGTGCTGGCTCCCTCCTTCTTGTACCATCTTGATAAGGTCATTCTATAAGACCCTCCTGTATGCCTTGCGGCCGTTTCCATGCACACACAATGGAACGTCCTGGACCGTGGTCCCGGGCATGTACGGGACCCACTGTAAACATTGTTCGTTGATACCCCCGTTGGTTTCCAATAACAGCCTCGATTTACTCATATGTGGATGTATGTGTACTGGGACGCTATTACACATACCTAGACATACGGGTGAACGAGTAATAAGTATAAATATAAAAAAATGGCAGTAATAGATTTATTCAGGCCTTATCACTTTCATTTTATGCCTCCATTTTATTGCTTACTGTACATGTACTCTTGACACAGTTCTTGATGCTTAATATTGTTTTGATCATATCAACACATGCATGTACTTATCTTTACATGACAGTTGGCTTTCACCTACATATTCGTTAGGGAGTTTCTGACTCCCCTGAACTTGCATGTTCAGGTTCTGAGGTTTGGATTGAAGAGGAGCCCTCCACTGAAGACCAAGCCTATCTCTCGGAGCAGGCTGACTTGTCCTAGCTCCTTCTGTTCCTGATCCTTCCTGCTAGCTCGGGGATCTTCTTCTTCAGCCCGTGAGCACCTTTTGCTGTACAAATTGTAATTTCACTTTTGTACTTGGTTGTGATATAATGTACATGTACCATATATCACGCTCTGTGATAACTTTGTAATCCTTATGTTGGAATGTATATTGCCACGTGTTCCGTACTCTGATTCTTGTCTGTACTGATGCTTAGCGTATATACGTGAGGGTATTTCTGACTTGCGTATATACGTCGCAGTAACGTCTCCGTACCCGCCGGATCGGGGCGTTACAGGTTGGTATCAGAGCCCAGGCTCTCACACCTACAGTACAACCCAATTGCAAATTAATAGGATCTTAATTTGCAGTTGGAATTCATGAGTTTCAGTTATACATTCCAACTACAATGTACAAAGTTATCCATTCCTTCTTGATGTTCCTTCCCTTGATTCCTAAAGTCCATCTATCTTTTGCTTTCGCTCCTCTTTCAGACATCTTTTACCAACATAGATATGGATAGAAGGTCAGGACGTAACAACTCCGGGCAGTCACAGGACGGGCCCGTAGGGGGAAACGCTGATATTCTAAGAGTTATCCAAATATGGTGGAGAATCAGCAAAGGCAGACCGAACTCCTTCGGCAAGGATTGATAGCAGCTCCTCAAGAACGGAGGCCAGGCAACGTGTCAGATTTCAGGCGATTGCAGCCGGCAATATTTACGGGGGAAGAAGACCGCTAGATGCCGAGCAGTGGCTAATTGACACAACAGATCTCTTGAAGGCAGCACGGGTCCCAGAGGAAGATAGGTGGAAGTCGCCAAGATCCAATTAAAGGATGTGGCTAGAAACTGGTGGCTAGCTGAAGAAGCGAGACTGGAAAAACCCATCACTTGGGACCAGTTCTCTAAGAGCTTTTATGATAGATTCTTCCCTACCACAGCTCAGAAGGAGATGGAAGAACAATTCATCCGGCTTCAACAATGGAATCGATCTGTTGATGAATATGCTGCTGAGTTCTTAAGGCTGAGTCGTTTTGCTCCGTATATGATAGCTGACGAAGAGAAACGGGCAAGCAGATTTCAACAAGGCTTACAAATGGATATCCAAGTCCTTTTGATTCCACAATAGCTGAAAACATATTCCCAGGTCCTCACTGTAGCTCGAGAAGTGGAGCGAGGACTGGAGAAAAAGAATCTTGATCAGAGGAGGAAACAGGCCATGAAGAGGCCATTCCAGCAATTGGGCGGAGGAGGTCCAGCCAGAGCTGCAAAAGCCCCAATGTTTAGAAGACCATTTCGACCGGCCCCTCTTCAGATAACTCAACCACTTCCTATATGTGCTTATTGCAAGAGGACAGGCCACACTCAGCAAGAGTGTCGTAGGGCTAACGGATTATGCCTGGCATGTGGATCTGGTGATCACACAATAGAAGGCTGTCCCCATAAGAGAACTGGGATGTGAACCGAACCCTACCGGCACTTCCTGCACCTATTGGACAGAGGAATCCAGGGCCGATGGTCGGAAGGGCCCCTCTCCCTCCACAACAACGGGTTTTTCGCCCAGCTCCAAGGGGAGGAAGAACAACAGCAGGTCGTGGAAGAGGACGGGCTTACAACTTGACGGCAGAAGAGGCCCAAACTTCTGGAGAGGTGGTAACAGGTAAGATTATGGTGTACTCTAAACCTGTTTTAGCCCTCTTTGATTCTGGCGCTTCTCATTGTTACATATCAGATAGTTTCACTGCTTTGCACTCTATACCTGTTGAGTATTTAGACCACCAGTGGGAGATTAGTACCGGTAATGGGGTGGTCATCTCTAATAAAATTTGTGTAGATTGTCCGGTGGAACTGTGTGACAGGACATTAACAGTGGATATGCTCGTACTGGATACTAAAGGGTACGACATAATCTTAGGCATGACTTGGCTCAGCAAATACCATGCGGTTATTGATTGTCGAAACAAGAAGGTCATTTTCAGAATACCGCTTCAGCCTGAGTTCCAATTTGAAGGAGAACATAAGCCTGCAAAGGGTAAAACACAGATGACTGCTGCTGAGATCCAGAAAAAGAGAGTACCAGTTTGGAATGAGTTTCCAGAAGTATTTAAAGAGATCTCAGGACTTCCACCTGACAGAGTAATTGAGTTCTCCATTGATATCATTCCGGTACAGTCCCAATATCTAAAGCTCCATACAGAATGGCGCCCACCGAATTAGAAGTTCTAAAGAAGCAGTTACAGGAATATTCTGACAAGAGATTGATAAGACCAAGTACTTCACCATGGGGAGCTCCAGTGCTATTGGCCAACAAGAAAGATGGTGGTAAGAGGTTGTGTATAGACTACAGAGAATTAAACAAGGTTACCATCAAGAATAAGTATCCTTTACCAAGAATTGATGACCTTTTTGATCAACTTCATGGGGCCCGGGTGTTTTCAAAGTTGGATTTACAATCGGGTTACCACCAACTAAAGGTGAAGAAAGAAGATATTCCGAAGACAGCATTCCGAACTCGCTATGGTCATTACGAATTTCTAGTCATGCCCTTCGGAGTAACCAATGCCCAGCTGTCTTTATGGATTTAATGAACTGAGTTTTCTCGCCATATTTGGACCAGTTTGTCGTGGTGTTCATCGATGATATCTTGATATATTCTAAGAACGACAGAGAGCATGCAGAACACTTGAGAATAGTGCTACAGACTCTCCGGCAGGAACAACTTTATGCAAAGGAAAGCAAGTGTGAGTTCTGGTTAGATCGTATAGCTTTCTTGGGTCATGTAGTTTCAGAAGAAGGAATTTCAGTCGACCCTAATAAGATCCAGGCAGTAAAAGATTGGCCAATCCCCAGGACAGTAACAGAAATTAAAAGCTTTATTGGATTAGCCGGATATTACAGAAGATTTGTACAAGACTTCTCCAAAATCGCAGCCCCTTTAACAAAGCTCACCAGAAAGGGAGAAAGGTATCAATGGTCAGAGGAGTGTACTGCAGCATTTGAACAATTGAAGGAAAGACTAATTTCAGCTCCAATATTGAAGACTCCCTCGGGAACAGGAGGGATGGTTATATATAGTGATGCATCCGGAAAAGGCCTAGGATGTGTACTAATGCAGCATGGTCATGTCATAGCTTATGCATCTAGGCAATTGAAACCACATGAGAGAATTACCCAACCCATGACTTAGAACTGGCGGCGGTAATATTTGCATTGAAGATCTGGAGACACTACCTTCTGGGAGACAAAGTATTGATCTATACTGATCATAAGAGTCTCAAGTATGTCTTCACACAGAAAGAATTAAACATGAGGCAACGGCGGTGGCTTGAATTGATGGCCGACTATGACATAGACTTACAGTACCATTCCAGTAAAGACAATACGGTCCCAGATGCATTAAGCAGAGACCAGAGAACAAAGTATTATTACAACTTACTCAACAGAAGGAATTGCTTCGAGAAATCATAAAGTTGGACTTAATACTACTACAAGGAGCTGATGAGTCAGGTCAACTAATGACCTTTCAGGTTCAACCAACACTGATGAGTGAAATCAAGGAAGCCCAAAGGGAGACCCCAGATTACAGAAATTCAAGACTCAAGTAGAAGCTGGATTAAGAACAGACATCCGTATTCATTCAGATGGTGCACTTTATTTTGGTGACAGAATCTGTGTACCACAAGGGGAGGTTCGGCAGAAAGTTTTGGCAGAGGCACACAGTTCGGCGTATTCCATACACCCAGGAGGAAATAAAATGTATCAAGACTTAAAGAAGAAGTTTTGGTGGAATGCCATGAAGAGGGAGATAGCCCAGTATGTGGCAAAATGCTTGGTTTGTCAGCAAATAAAGGCAGAACATCAGAGAACAGCTGGACTTCTACAACCATTGCCGATACCCGAATGGAAGTGGGAACATATCACCATGGATTTTGTTACAGCTCTACCCCGCAGTCCTAAGGGTAACAATGCAGTATGGGTGATCGTTGACCGCCTCACAAAAGCAGCTCACTTCCTACCTTTCAGAGTAGGTCAGTCAACAGAAGTTCTTGCAGAAAAATATATGAAAGAAATTGTTCGTCTACATGGAATTCCAGTTAGCATTGTGTCAGATAGACACGAGATTCCGATCACATTTCTGGGAAAGTCTCCAAGAAATTTGGGAACTCGTCTGAAATTCAGTACCTCATATCATCCCCAGACAGATGGACAATCTGAACGGACTATCCAAATCCTTGAAGACATGTTACGAGCCTGCATGATAGAATTTAAAGGGTCATGGGAAGACTACATTCATCTGGTAGAATTCTCTTATAATAACAGCTATCAGGCCAGTATCAAGATGGCTCCATTTGAAGCACTATATGGCAGGAAATGCAGGTCGCCAATATGTTGGGATGAAGTCGGCGAAAGAAGACTTATGGGACCAGATATTCTAGTTCAGACAACAGATAAGGTCAGAATTATCAGAGATCATCTCCGGGCAGCACAGAGCCGGCAGAAGAGTTGGGCAGATACTAATAGAAGACCGTTGGAATTCAAAACAGGTGATCATGTGTTTTTAAGGATATCACCAACCAAAGGGGTAATCCGATTCGGTACTCGCGGGAAACTTAGCCCAAGATACATCGGCCCAATTGAAATTTTGGATCGCGTGGGAGATGTGGCTTACCGATTGGCATTGCCCCCATCTTTAGAAGGAGTACATAATGTATTCCATGTATCACAGTTGAGGAAGTATGTCAAGGATGAAAGTCACATTCTAGATCACTCAGAATTGGAACTGCAACCAGATTTATCTTACAAGGAGCAGCCGATGGCCATTCTGGATAGAAGTGTCAAAACCTTAAAAAATCGGGCAATACCATTGGTACTAGTTTCTTGGAATAGGCATGCCCCAGGAGAAGCTACGTGGGAACGAGAGGATATTATTCGTGAACGTTACCCCCCAACTCTTTCCATCTTAGTTGGTAAAATTCCTTGCCCCTATTCTTAACATCCCCATTATCGAAATTTTGAGGACGAAATTTTTTGATAAGGTGGATGGATTGTAACACCCCATCCTCGGTATACGTACCCAGTTATGTATCCTGATTTATGGAGCGTATTTTTTATTTTTTTTATTTTATTTTATTTTCTGTTATTTAATTTCCTACTCATATAGCAATACTGCATGATTTGACTTTTTTGGAATTCAGATTTGACTGATTCTAGTTTCAAATATTATTTTTTAATATTCTCAATTTTTTATGATTTTCTGGAAATTTTCAGATTTAAATTGTAAATCTTCAAAACCGGTGTCGGCCAGTTTCGCTGACCGACTTTCGGATTTTTAATTTACAAATGGAGTTGAAAATATTAAAACGGCTTTCACAGTATTTCTTAAAATCATGTTTTCTATTTAAATGAATTTTTTTAGAATTTTTAGAATTTATCAAAATTTCACTGGATTTGGTGTCGGCCAGTATCACTGGTTGATTCCAAGAATTTTAATTCACAATTGGGATCAAATTTCTGGATTCCGCTTTCACATTCCTTCTTAAAATTATATTTTCTTCCTTCAGGCATTTTCTGGGATTTTTCAGATTTTATCAAAAATCCAGCCTACTCGGCGTAGACACCGTTCACAGTGGATTCCAGGATTTTTATTTTGAAAATGGAATTGAATTTCTGAAAATCGATTTCACTAAAAATCTTAAAATAATATTATTATTTTTGAGAATTTTTGGGAGACTTTTTGAGATACTTCATTTTTGGGCTTTTCCTGAGTTTTCAGTGTTTTCCCAGATACCGAAATTATGTCCGTATATTTTATTATTTTCTCTCTCCTTGCCTAACGCGAGATCCTTCAACTCTGAACTCAGCAATTAATGCGGAAACTCTCTCCATCCCGCATTTAATGTCGTGTCCTTCAAAAGAAATCAAATCAGATCAAGACACCCATGCTTTTTCGTCCTATTCTACCAACACAACATTTGCAAGACGCGAATTTTGCTCCCGCGTCTGGGCAATTGCCAGACGCGGATCTGGATTTGAAGAGGCGCAGCCTTTTATGAGGAGAGGCAACTTTGAATGAAACACTTGTTTCATAAAGTTGGATGGCAATAATAATAATAATTTTCCCCCATGTATATATACACCCCCCTTTATGTTTTCTCCTCTCCTTTTTCATTTTCTCCTTCCTCCTCCAACAGCAAACGCAGCCTCCATAGAAAATCAGCAGCCAAGCCCTTCTTGGCTGGTCATTTTCACCCATCATCACCACCATTTCCCTCCACTATTCTTCTCCTTCATTTCCTCCTCCATTCCAACAATCACAACCACCATAATATCATCTCCATCACCATCTTTTTCCTCTTCATTTCCACCAAACAACCCATCATCTCTACCAAAACTTCACCACCATCTCCACCACCACCTACACCACCTTAACCACCACCAACCATACCACCTTCTTCTCCTCGTCATCCTCTTTCCAACGAACTATAGGTTCGCTCTCCGTAACACCATTTACAAAACTCCAAAAATCTATATTGAACTGGACTTGCACCATCAACCTCCCCCTCTTTTGGGACTTTGTCGACCAACTCCGGCCAACTCCGGCCGCCGCCGGAGAGGTCCAGCCGACCAACATCCCCTTTCCCTTCTTTTCTTTCCTTCTCTTCTTTCCTTTCTTTCTTTCTTTCCCCTGCATTTCTTTCTTACCTTCCTTCTTTCTTTTTCTTACATTTTCTTTTCTTTTCTTTTCCTTACTAAACCTGCGTTTTCCCCTCTCCATTTCCTGCGTCTTCCCTCTCCATTTCCTGCGTTTCCTTCTCTCTCTTTCCTGCGTCTCTCACTTTCACTGTCACTCACCTTCTCTTGTTAATCACTAGACGCGGATTTTACTCCTTGCGTCTGATTAACTGTTCAACGCAATCCTCGCGTTCTTTTATCAACGCGACGCGGAGTTACGCTCGCGTCTACGTTCTCCCCGCATTCTTGCTAACACGCGGGTCTCAGACCCCGCGTTTGTGGCATCAACGCGACGCAATCCCTGCGTCTGCGACCCCTGCGTCTTCGTTCTCACTTTTTCTGATTCATCCTTCTCCTCCTCTCTTTTTATATATATAAAATAGGTTACTTGGACTCCGGAGCTTAGAATTTTCCAGTGTATTTCTTAAAGTTTTAGGCGAGTGTTCTCGCCTTCCTTCAGATTTTCCTGCTTTGACATGATTGACTAATATTATATTATTTTCCTGGCACACTTACATGCATCATGCTACTACTTGATACTTGCCCCGCAGTAACATATTGATACCTGACTTCAGATTGTCATATTTTTGGGAATCTTGTACTTGCCACCCTATATTATATACAGTAACTGGAAATGGCAATACTCATGTACTCTTGGACTCCTGATCTTGTCATGCGTTTGCTTACCCGTAAATTAATAATTAAATAATAAATTATAAAAAAAGGAATAACTTGCATCGGGTCGGGGGAAATTTGCGGCTATCAATATATGTTCGTGTTTACAGTGGCACTAGGCATGTTGTGCAACTAAAATTTCCAGTCTGACCTGTGGGCCTCCAGGCGACTGAGGGGAGTGCTGGCTCCCTCCTTCTTGGTACCATCTTGATAAGGGCATTCTATAAGACCCTCCTATAGGCCTTGCGGCCGGTTCCATGCACCAGCAATGGAACGTCCTGGACCGTGGTCCCGGGCATGTACGGGACCCACTGTAAACATTGTTCGTTGATACCCCCGTTGGTTTCCAATAACAGCCTCGATTTACTCATATGTGAATGTATGTGTACTGGGACGCTATTACACATACCTAGACATACGGGTAGAACGAGTAATAAGTATAAATATAAAAAAAATGGCAGTAATAGATTTATTCAGGCCTTATCACTTTCATTTTATGCCTCCATTTTATTGCTTACTGTACATGTACTCTTGACACAGTTCTTGATGCTTAATATTGTTTTGATCATATCAACACATGCATGTACTTATCTTTACATGACAGTTGGCTTTCACCTACATATTCGTTAGGGAGTTTCTGACTCCCCTGAACTTGCATGTTCAGGTTCTGAGGCTTGGATTGAAGAGGAGCCCTCCACTGAAGACCAAGCCTATCTCTCGGAGCAGGCTGACTTGTCCTAGCTCCTTCTGTTCCTGATCCTTCCTGCTAGCTCGGGGATCTTCTTCTTCAGCCCGTGAGCACCTTTTGCTGTACAAATTGTAATTTCACTTTTGTACTTGGTTGTGATATAATGTACATGTACCAATATATCACGCTCTGTGATAACTTTGTAATCCTTATGTTGGAATGTATATTGCCATGTGTTCCGTACTCTGATTCTTGTCTGTACTGATGCTTAGCGTATATACGTGAGGGTATTTCTGACCTGCGTATATACGTCGCAGTAACGTCTCCGTACCCGCCGGATCGGGGCGTTACAGAAGATATTCAAGTTCAAATCTTCTCTTTATTTAATGCTGGGTTCTTGATGTGACTGTGGAAAGTGAATCTTGTTTTCCGTTGACCGGGTGAACGTAACAGTACTCTGGGAATCTTCTCTTCGGACTATGGACGGAGTAGCACAGCTCCTGTCCAATAAATCTCAAAGAGATTTGAAGGAAAAACAAACTTGTACTCAGCAAGTTATTAGAAGAGTTGAACTCTTAAGTATTTCTCTGCCAGAAGCAATCAACGAAGAATTCTCAACTCAGAATCCTCACCCCTTCTTCGGTAGCAAATTGAGCTATTTATAGGGGTTTCAGGGGTAAATTGTCCCCTAAAAATACTCCATAATGGGGGTTAACTTTCTCATTACGTGGGCAGTAATTGACCCAGTAATGAGGGCAGTTACAACATAGACGCAAGGTTCCTCTGTAGTTGAAATGCGGGCTTCGAGCCTCGCGTTTAGCCATTAAGATAACGCTTGAACTTCGCATTTGGTTGAAATGTGAGCTTCAAGTTCTGCGTCAAGGTTTATGTGAGACGCGGGCTTTGGGTCCTACGTCTGGATATTGCAGTGAAGTAGGGACGCGGATTTCAACCTTCGCGGTTTTCAATCTTTGCGTTTTAGTACTGCAGTGATACTGAGACGCGATTTTTAGGCTCTGTGTTTTGATCATTGCAATGAAGCGGAGACGCGGGTTTCAACCTTCGCGTCTTGGTGCAGCGTTAGTGGCTAGATTAGCCTTGCGTCTGGAGTTTGGATTATGTTTTCTAATAATTTGTCCTCAGTGACTTTTGGACAGTCTACATCCTCAAGAAGGTCAGTGGCTTATTGGTTGTTCTGAAGGGCATTCAACGCAACAACTTGTACTACTTGAAGGGTAGTACAGTTAATGAGGCTCGGGCATGTTGGCATGGATTTAAAAATCATGATATGCAAATATTAATGCATTACTTAAATTAAGACACTTCAACCGGGACTCGGATTAGTGTTGCACGCGTCGGAGCAACAACCAGTGAGAAACCCAAACCAATAGAGAGAGATGCACCTGAGAAGTACTCAAAAGACAAGAACAATTAAATAAGAGAGAAAGCCAAACACAATATTTAACGAGGTTCAGCAATTTGCCTACGTCCTTATAGCACCCCGTACCCAGGATACGTACCCAGATACGTGTCTCAAAAAAATTTTCGACCATATTGCTCAATTTTCTTCCTGTATGTGTTCATGGGTTGTGATTACTTATTTTATTGTGAATCGGATGTGGATTCTCAGATCTAGAGCCAGCCTTGACCCGCACCGAGAACCCGATACCAGCCGATAGCACGATTTGACTTTCTGGAAGTTCGATTTGACCGATTTCAGTTTGAGAGACTGTTTTCTAATATTTTAGATTTTTCATGATTTTCTGAAATTTTTCAGAATTTTTCTGCAAAGTCTCCAAACCGTGTCGGTCGGTATCGCTGACTGATTCTCGGATTTTTAGTTTTCAAATGGGATTGAATTTTCAAATATGGCTTTCATATTACTTCTTAGAATTTTATTTTCTATCTAAAAATATTTTTTAAGATTTTTCTAAATTTATCAAAATTTGACCGATTCTGGTGCCGGGCCGGTATCGCCGGAAGATTTCAGGATTTTTATTTTGAAAACTACATTGAATTTCTCTAATCCGATTTCATCGAGTATCTTAGAATAATATTTTCTATTTTTGAGAATTGTTCAGAACGTTTCTGAAATAGTCAAATTTTCACCTTATTAAAATAATAATATTTATTACCGTCTTATCTTTTCGTACTTTTCCTTCTCTTCTCCTCTACTTATTACTCTCAGAATATTCTATTAATTTTATTATTTAATAAAATATTTATTTATTAATTTTTTTTACTATTTCTTTTCTTTTTCTTTAAATTTTTTCCTTTTCCTTTCTTTTTCTTCTTTTCTTTTCTTTCCCCTTACTCCTCCCCCATACCTGCACCCGACCACTTCCTGCAGCCTTGCTGCAGCTGCAAAACAGCAGCGGCGCATGGGCTGCTGTTACAGCCCATGCCCCTCCCCCCATCCCTCTCCATTCCCTCCCTCTCCTTCTTCTCCTTTAATTCCTTTCTTTCTTTTCTTTCTCCTTCATCTTCTCCATTTTATTTCTCCACCAACAAACACCTCCACCATTACCTCAACCGCCTCCTCCACCACCTAGGCCGCCCTAGCCACCGCCGCCGCACCCCCTACCTCCCCTCTTCCCTTCCCCACTTCCACCATCTCCAATTTTCCTTTCCATTCCTCCAATTTCAACTAAACCCATCCCACCCTGTTCCCGGGATTGTAGATTGTAGCACCCTGTTACCCAGGATACGTACCCAGATACGTGTCCCAAAATTTTTTTCGACCATATTGCTCAATTTTCTTCCTGTATGTGTTCATGGGTTGTGAGTACTTATTTTATTGTGTATCGGATGTGGATTCTCAGATCTAGAACCAGCCCTGACCCGGACCGAGAACCCGATACCAGCCGATACACGATTTGACTTTCTGGAAGTCCAATTTGATTGATTTCAGTTTCAGAGATTATTTTTTAATATTTTTGATTTTTCATGATTTTCTGAAATTTTTCAGAATTTTTCTGAAAAATCTCCAAAACTGGTGTCGGTCAGCATCGCTGACTGATTCCTAGATTTTTAGTTTGCAAATGGGATTGAATTTTCAAAAATGGCTTTCATATTACTTCTTAGAATTTCATTTTCTATCTAAATTTTTTTTTGAGATTTTTCTAAATTTATCAAAATTTAATCGATTCTGGTGTCGGCCGGTATCGCCGGAAGATTTCAGGATTTTTATTTTGAAAACTACATTGAATTTCTCTAATCCGATTTCACCGAGTATCTTAAAATAATATTTTCTATTTTTGAGAATTTTTTGGAACGTTTCTGAAACAGTCAAATTTTCACCTTATTAAAATAATAATATTTATTACCGGTCTTATCTTTTCGTCCTTTTCCTTCTCTACTTCTCTACTTATTACTCTCAGAATATTCTATTAATTTTATTATTTAATAAAATATATATTTATTAAATTTTTTACTATTTCTTTTCTTTTTCTTTAAAATTTTCCCTTTTCCTTTCTTTTTTTCTTTCCTTTTCGTCCCCTTACTCCTCCCCCATACCTGCACCCGACCACTTCCTGCAGCCCTGCTGCAGCTGCAAAATAGCAGCAACACATGGGCTGCACAGCAGCCCATGCCCCTCCCCCCATCCCTCTCCATTCCTTCCCTCTCCTTCTTCTCCTTTAATTTCTTTCTTTTCTTTCTCCTTCATCTTCTCCACTTTATTTCTCCACCAACAAACACCTCCACCATTACCTCAACCGTCGCCTCCACCACCTAGGCCGCCCGCCGGCGCCGCCCTAGCCACCGTCGCCGCACCCCCTACCTCCCCTCTTCCCTTCCCCACTTCCACCATCTCCAATTTCCCTCTCCATTCCTCCAATTTCAACCAAACCCATTCCACCTCTATCTTCTTCTTCTCCAAAATACACCACCAATTCCACCAAATTCTCCACTTCCACCACCCCATCACCACCTCATCCTCCACCTCTAGCTCCCCAACACCACCATCACCTCCACTACCACCACAACCACCACCACCATCACCAACTCCACCAACAACACAATAACAACCACAACCACCACACTCTCCCCCTCGCCACCCCTTGGTGCGCGCCGCCCTCCCCTCCCTGGCGCCGCCGCCACCACCACCCGGCCGCCGGCGGTGGCCGGCTGCCGACCGACCACCACCTCCCCTTCTCCTTCTTTTTCCTTTCTTTCTTTCTTTCTTCTTTCCATTCTTTCTTTCTTCTTTTCATTTATTTTCTCTTTCTTTCCCTAAATAAAACTAACATTACTCACATTCTTAAAATACCCTTCACCATTCACTCAAATTACTTCACTATATTTACAACTCTACCCCCTTCCTTTTAACTCCTATTTTCCCTTTTAAAAACACCCTATTTTCTCTCTCTCCTCCCTACAACTTTCTCTCTCCTCTCTCTCCCCTCTCTCATTCCCTCTCCAATATTTATATATATATATTTATAATTATATATTTTAATATATAACTATGGGCTAGCGGATTGCTTGTACGGTTCGCGGGTTTTTCTGGATTTTTAACCGGTATTTCACCCCGATTTAAGGCGAGTGCTTTTTAATACACTTAAAAATAAACGCTCTTGTAATTATAGTATGGAATTGATATGTGAATATTTTAGCATGCCTAGCACTTGTTACCATAGTCTTAGTACATGATATCATGCTATGCGAGTTAATATGTGATGTTGTACTCGGTATTTACCCGACCCTGGACATGCTATACTTGTCATGTGACATCTGACACCGACCCTAGACATGTATACTTGATATATGATTTATGACACCGACACTCGGTGTTTACACCGGTACTCATTATTTACACCGACACTTGGCATGTTACACTTGATATATGATTTATGACACCGGCACTCGGTATTTACACTGGCACACGGTATTTACACCGGTACTTGCCATGCTATATTTGACACATGATACCCGACACCGGTACTTGCTATGCTATATTTGACATATGATACCCGATACCGGTACTTGCCATGCTATATTTAGCAATTGACATGCTATCACCTGGCACTAGTATATTTGACCTGATATTGTGATACCTGACCGGATACTATAACACTTGACACCTGTATCTCCTGACATATTCATGGCTATCACTTCTATGTGGACTTAATTATTATATTATTACCATATATTTGGTACTCCTAAACTCCTGGATACTTGAACCCCTGAAATAGGGAGGCTCCTGACATTACTCTTGATATTATACTCCTGTTGACCCCCGTAATAGGATAACCATGGATATTGGACTTTTGTGAATACCCCGTGAACATTATTATTTGAGACTCTGTTATATTTAAACAACTTACACCGGGATGGGGGAAATTGATGGGTATCGATATAGCTTCTGTGTTTATGGTGGCCATACATATGTTGTACAACTATTCCTGTTGGATTCGACCTGGAGGCCACCAGGCGTTTCCGAGGGATGTACTGGCACCCCTACCCCCTTGCCTGCCTGCCGGGTGTGCTATAATCCCCTGGGTATATCCTGTGGGGAACGGTGACACTCTATTCCTGTTCGGGCGTATACAAAGACCTTCGGGTATATAGTAAGTCCTGGTGCCTAGCGGTACGTTCCGGCTCAGTACCGAATACTCCTGGACCGTTGTCCCGGGCATGCACGGGACCCATTCTAAACATGGTTCGTTGTTCCCCATCAATTCCCAATAACCAGTCTCGCTCGACTTGTATGCGGAAGTATATGGCACCGATCATATACCTAAACATACAAATTGAACGAGTCTTAATAATAACTTGATAATTGACTCCATGCTACATGAATTTTAGTGTCATTTCCATACTTGCTATTTATTGTAGTTACTCCATACTTGCTAATTTGATTACATGACATTTGACCTGCTACACTTACTTTTATTTCATGCCATATAAATTCTAATGTTATTTCCATATTTCACTACTTATTGTGGCCTTTCCATGCTTGTTGATTTGGGTACATTATATTTGACATGATGCACTTGCTATTATTTGTACTTACCATTTGGGTTCTTATTGCACTCGCTGGGTTGCCCACTAACAGCTTGATGGAGGAGAGGCAGGAGTCTGGGAATGGTGTTGATTGGCAGATGGATTCGATGGTGGAGAGAGTGGTGGTGCTGGTGGTGGATGAGGTGGAGGTGGCGGATGTGAGGAGGAGGAGGAGGTGGAGCAGGGAAGAGGCCATCAAATTAGTGAAAAGTGTGGGAAGTAGAATTTTTTTTTTTTCCCTTCCCCTTTTTGGTAAGATGGGTTTAGAGTATAAATAAGTTGTTGAACGAGTTCATTTATAGCCACAGAATTTGTATATAAAATGATGCATTAGAATTCGTTTAGGTATTAGTTTCGAATATTGATGGCCAATTTTAACTCTCTCTCACATAATTATTCTAAATAAATCAGATAGTACTCATGAATTGCACCCATTCCTCAAAATAATGAAACCGATACATATACACATATTGATTTTGATTACGCACTCAACCGGCTCTCAGATTTTCATCGAAGTATACTCTAGTATTTTCTTTGTGGAATATTTTATTAAATATAAAATATTCTGAAAAATAAAGCAAAACCCATTATTTTTAATAGGTATATGTGCAAAAAGACAGAAACTTTTCTGCCGCCTCCTACCCTATCTTGTGACTCTTTTCTGCAGAGTGAGGAGGGCACTGCTTCATGTGGTCTTTTTTCGCGTATTTATCCCAAACAGAGATTACAATAATAGTCTATGAATTTTGGAGCAAAGTGAGGGGCTCTGCATTTTGGGCTGCAAGTTGAATGGGCCCCCAAAAAGCAAAGGCCTAAGAGACAAGAGAAATGTTGCCCATATTTGCAACGAAATTTAGTTATATTAATTATTTAAAACTATTTTAAAAAGATTTATTATTTTTATTATAATTTTTTTTATTTTGCATGGCATTAGAGGACATTTTGCATGTGCAATTCAATTGTAGTTCTTTGAACGTAGACTCGTAGGACCGCCGGTGGAATTAGAAAATTTCTTCTTTTTTTGAGGAGAATGTGGAAAGATATGCTTCATTTTTATTTTCTCTTTTTTATTTATTGCATCGTCTCCACAGCCCGTGCCAGCAAAAAAAGTACAAAGGAAAAAGATGATGAAATTTGTGGGAAAATTTGGAAAGAGCAAGTAGAAGAGACAAAGCTTTGGAAATAGTTGGGGGAACGCATGTGAACATTGGGAAGCGGTGGACAAAATAATACAACTTGATAATTTAAAAATAATAAAATAAAATCCTCCATTGAGACAATATTGATTGAACGTTTGAGGATTGCATTTTTGGATGACATGGACTTTTGACCCAATATTGAGATTCTTTTTAATTGTTTAAATGAATCAACTGTGGTTAGATTGCGAAATTTCCGACTGGGTCAAATTGTCTGAGCTTACAATATCCTAAATCCATGGCCATAATCTAATACACTGATATTTATAATCTAAAATTTCAAGTACAAATCCGATTTTGTCACATAAAAAAAAAAAGATCGTTGGATTCTTTTGGTACCGTTTACATCCTTGCTCAAAATGCAAAATAACAGCACAATAGTTTTTCTATTATTATTGTGAATAAACAACTTAAATATAACTGGATTGTGTTAGATGCAGGAATAGATCTGACAACTAATAAATATTTCAGTATAGCCCTGTATAAGCTACAACAATTGGAGTAAGGTACATATGTAGCAAATCTCTTTCAGATCTGAATTCTGTAAGAGGAAGAAGAGAGGAATTATTTTCTGTGTGTGAATCCGTTGGAGGGCAAAACCATCCAGGGACAGGAACCGCTGCAGCATCGTACCCGTATGACCCGGTTCAAAACGGGTTGGATCCGCGCAGGACCGGGTTGGCTCCGCTATCAAGCTCAAGCCCGGACCCGAGCTTAGGCGCCAAGGGCGGCCCGCGCGCGTGTGGGCATGGTTTCCTCTAAATCGAGAACGAAAGCTCCATGTACCAAAAGGGCACACCCTTTATTCTCATTTTCCTCTATTTAAACACTTCAAACTTCCACCCCATATTTAATGTGAGGCTAAATATTTGAGCAACCTTTTTGTCTCCTTTAACTTTTAAATTAGGATAATTTTAGACTTGAATATCTCATTCATTCGAAAACGGGATTGAATATGTGAATATACCACGTTCATCCCAATGGAAGGAGAACACACTCCAACCATTATCTGATTGATTCTATCAACAGATCTCGCCTTAATTCAGCTCAAAATTTTATTTTTTTAATTCTTCGATTTTCCCAACAGATTGACTATAAAGTATCCAAAGAACAAGCCCAAAATAATCCCCTAAATGCAACTGTTGCAGCTGTTAAAAAAATAACATAAATAAGATTACATTATTCATGAAAAAAGGCCCATTAAAGGACTAAACATCCAAGGTCATGACTGAGCTTAGCCACAGGTTACTGGTCACCAAGACTAGAAAATTCCTAAAAGAAGTGACAGCAAATGTAATCTAATTTATAAAGATGGAATCTAGTGACAGGGACATACATTGACTGACCTTCATGAATCACTTCATGCAAAATAATAATAATAATAATATGTTGGAGGAGAGAGTACAGTAGAGGAAGTGAAGTCATGCCAGGTGCTGTTGAAGACTGCCAAGGAGTCTACGACGAAAGGCGACGGAACAGCAGGCAGGAAAAGAAGCAGCAGCAGAAATTTCAGAGGTCGGTCGACCGGACCGGTCGACCGACGTGCACGAAGTGCACAGGTTTGCTCCCAGGTTGCATCGGTCGACCGGATCGGTCGACTGGTTGCTTCGGTCGACCGGACCGGTCGACCGAAAAGGGTCTCTGTAAGCAACCCAACTCTCTGTTTGTTTCGGTCGACCGGCTCGGTCGACCGGAAGAGGGAGTCGGTCGACCGGTCCGGTCGACCGACAGTCGGGTTTTGAGCGAAATCTGTTGTTTCGGGAAGTTATGTATTTAAGCCCTGCTTGTAATTTTCTAGGGTTTAGTGCTTAGAAAAAGTATAGCTGCGGACTCTCTTGTGTTGATAGAGATCTAGAGCTATTGTAATCCATCTTCCATAAAGAAAACTCTCTCCGTGAATTGCCCCGAGGACGTAGGCAGGTTGGCCGAACCTCGTTAGATCTGGTTTTTGTGATTGGTTGTTCTTCTAGTGTTTTTCATTGTTCTTGGTGATTGAGATCAGGTTGGATCCTCTAAGGGTTGTTGTCTCCGAGCACAACAAGTGGTATCAGAGCTCCAGGTTACGCTTGGGATATTCTGAAGATTCGAAGGGCTCCAGAACTGATCAGGTGGAGATCGTGTGTCGATCTCAGGTCAGAGGCATTGGTGTTCAAGGAGATCGTGTGTCGATCTCAGGTGGACGCAGGGAGGGCTCGTTGAATCAGGGTTGGAATAGATCTGGTGAGAAACTCAAGCTAGGGTTTCAAGGTAGAGGTAAAAATCACCTTTTTTATCTCAGAAATAGATCTATTTTGCAAGTATTTGATCTTCCGCATAGTTAGAGGGTCAAGGAAAGGATCTCAATGGCAGAGGAATCTAAGTCTGTTAAAACAATGAACAACTCCAGGATTGATGTTGTTAAGTTCAATGGAACTAACAATTTCGGGATGTGGAGGTGTGAGGTCATGGATGCATTGAATGCACAGAACCTCGAGGACACGATCCTTTTGGAGAAGAAGAAGGACACTACCACTGATGATGAGTGGGCAAAAATGAACAGGTCGGCATGTGGCCTGATTCGCTCATGTTTGTCACAAGATATTAAATATTCTGTTCAACATGAGAAGTCAGCAAAGGATATGTGGAATACCCTCGAGAAGAAGTACCTGACAAAGAGCGTGGAGTCAAGGCTGCAGCTTAAGAGCAAGCTGTATTTGTTCAGGATGCAGAGGGGAAGCACAGTAAATGAGCACCTAAACAGGTTTACAAAGCTTCTTACGGATTTGCTAAATGTGGATGCCATTATAAGTGAGGAAGACAAGTCAGTCGTTCTCCTGAACTCTCCTCCACCGGAGGAGTATGAGATATTTACAATGACATTCCTAAATGGAAGGCAAACCTTAGACTATGATGAGATATCGTCAGCACTGATGAGTTATGAGAAAAGGAAGAATGAGAAACATTCTGGGAGATCTAGTTCATCAGCAGAGGCTTTGGAGGTAAGAAGCAGGAGCTCATCAAGGAAAGGCAAGGAGGTGAGAGGAAGATCGAAGTCAAGACCGGGCTTAAGGGATCTTAAGAAAGACCAGTGCATGTATTGTAAAGAGTTTGGGCACTGGAAAGTTGACTGTCCAAAGTACAAGGGGAAGAAGAAGGAATCAAAATCTGAGACAAATCTGGCAAGAGTGACAAAGGCTGCTAGCAGTAAATCACAGGCAGAGGATTCAGATTCAGATTCTTCGGTATTCTCGTTTTCAGTTACTACTCCTGTTGTAGGGTACTCGGGGGAAAACGAGTGGATCCTGGACACAGGTGCTACATATCATGTATGCCCTAATCGAGATTGGTTTACTAGTCTTGAGAAGCTGGAGGGATGTTCGGTCGTCATGGGCGATGATCATCCATGCATCATGGAGGGTGTAGGCACAATTCCTATCAGGATGTTCGACGGGATGGTAAGGGAGCTGAAGGAAGTGAGAAATGTCCCTCAGCTGAAGAGGAACTTGATCTCAGTGGGTGCTTTGGAATCATTGGGGCTCGGTGTGTCTATTAAAGAGGGTGTTCTTAAAATGACGAAGGGCTCAATGGTGGTGTTGAAGGCCAACCGCAGGAACAATTTGTATTACTTGAAGGGTAGTACAGTGACAGGGCAGGTGGCAGCTTCGACCAGTCAGAAGGAAGATCAAACCCGGCTATGGCACATGAGGCTGGGACATGCAGGGGAGAAATCTATGCAAGCTCTTGTGAGGAAAGGGCTACTGAAGGGTGCAGAGACCTGCAAACTGGATCTGTGTGAACATTGCATCATAGGCAAGAAGACGAAGGTGAAGTTTGGTACAGCTTCACACTGCACCAAAGGCATTCTTGATTATGTTCACACGGATGTATGGGGACCCACAAAAACTGCATCAATAGGGGGAACCCATTACTTTGTGTCGTTTATCGATGATTATTCTAGGCGGTGCTGGGTGTACACCATGCGACACAAGGATGAAGTCCTAGAATTGTTTGTGAAGTGGAAGGTTAATCAGGAAAGGAGTACGGGAAGAAAAGTCAAGGTCCTTCGTTCTGACAACGGAGGAGAGTACAAGTCAGACCCTTTCCAGAAGCTATGTCTTGATGAGGGCATAGAGAGACACTTCACAGTGAGGGAAACTCCGCAACAGAATGGGGTGGCTGAAAGAATGAACCAGACTTTGCTAGAGAAAGTTCGGTGCATATTGTCGAATGCAGGATTACCAAAGAAGTTCTGGGCTGAAGCTTTGGGGTATGCATGCCATCTCGTCAACAGGTTGCCGTCATCTGCAATTGGGGGAAGACCCCTCTTGAAGCTTGGTCAGGTAAAGCTGCAGAAGATTATGATGCGCTCCGGATATTTGGATGTCCAGCCTACTATCACATAAAAGAAGACAAATTGGATCCGAGAGCGAAGAAAGGGGTGTTTGTTGGCTTCAAGAAGGGAACCAAGGGGTTCAAGATCTGGGACCAACAGGACAACAAATTCATAATCAGCAGAAATGTCACTTTTGATGAGGCCTCGATGATGAAGCCTACAGTCTCTCAGCAGGTGGAGACTGAGAAGACCAAGGAGCAATTGCAGCAGGTGGAGAGTGATGCAGATCCACCATCTCTAGAAGACTCAGTATTAGTGAGAATCATTCCTGAGGTGACACAGGGAGGTAATCAAGTTGCAGAAGAAGATGCTGAGGTTGTTGAAGAAGATCAGGAACAGGTTATGGATACGGTTCCAGATCCCACTGCAGTTGGAAGACCAAGGAGGAATGCCAGGAAACCTGGCTGGCTCACTACAGACATGGTGATTGCACATGCACTTCCAGTTGTTGAAGAGGCCATTCCATCTACTTTCAGGGAAGCTGAAATCAGTTCAGAAGCGGAGTTATGGAAAGGGGCCATGAATGAAGAGATGCAGTCTCTTTATAAGAACAACACATGGGAACTGACCAAGTTGCCCAAGGGGAAGAAAGCCATAGGGTGTAAGTGGGTATTTGCTAAGAAGCAGGGATCACTCCAAGAAGACAAAGTGCGCTACAAGGTAAGGCTGGTGGCTAAAGGCTACGCACAGAAAGAAGGGATCAACTACAACGAGGTGTTCTCCCCAGTTCTAAAACACTCGTCTATTCGGATCCTATTGGCCTTGGTGGCACAGAACGAGTTGGACCTTGACCAACTTGATGTGAAGACCGCCTTTCTCCATGGCGATCTTGAGGAGGAGATCTACATGACTCAGCCCACAGGTTACAAAACTGCAGGAAAGAGGAGTTGGTATGCAAGCTGAAGAAATCACTGTACGGTTTGAAGCAGTCTCCAAGACAATGGTACAAGCGATTTGACAGCTTCATCAGGAAGAAGAAGTACACAAGAAGCCATTATGATCCATGTGTGTACTACAACAAGTTACCATCTGGTGAGTATGTCTATCTACTACTTTATGTAGATGATATGCTAATTGCTTCTAGGTCAAGATCTGCAATTGATTCTCTGAAGAGGACTTTATCGTCTGAGTTCGAGATGAAGGACCTGGGAGAAGCAAGGAAAGTATTGGGTATGGAGATCACAAGGGACAGGGAAGCTGGCAGGATTAGCTTGACTCAGAAGGGCTATCTGGAGAAGGTACTGCAGAGATTTAATATCGGAAAAGATACAAAGACTGTAAGTACACCAATGGTGCCGCACTTCAAGTTGTCAGCGAAGATGTCTCCAAGGAGTGTTCAGGAGCGTGAGCATATGACTCATGTACCATATGCCAATGCAGTGGGAAGCTTAATGTATGCAATGGTATGTACAAGGCCGGATCTATCACAGGCAGTTTCCATGGTTAGCAGATATATGCATGATCCAGGTCAGGGTCATTGGGAAGCAGTGAAGTGGATCCTGAGGTACATCAAGGGTACTGTTGATGTAGGCCTCGTGTTTGAGAAGGACAACACTGGGAAGCAAGAATGCATAGGGTACGTGGATTCGGACTATGCAGGTGATCTTGACAAACGCCGGTCGACGACGGGGTATGTATTCACATTCTCGCAGGCACCGGTGAGTTGGCGCTCCACACTTCAGTCCACAGTTGCGTTGTCGACTACAGAGGCTGAGTATATGGCCTTGACCGAGGCCATGAAGGAGGCGATTTGGCTTCAGGGATTGTTAGATGACTTGGGAGTGGAACAGGAGATCTTGAAGATACACTGTGACAGTATGAGTGCCATTTATTTGGCAAGGAACCAAGTCTACCACGCAAGGACGAAGCACATCGATGTCAGGTATCACTTTGTTCGGGAGATTCTGGAGGAAGATGACATAAATTTATTGAAGATTCATACTTCGGAGAATCCGGCCGATATGCTTACAAAGGTGGTGTCGGGAGTAAAGTTTGCACACTGCAAAGACTTGCTCCAGATCCTTCAGGTGAAGTGAGCTTGTCGAAGCTCATTTGGATGAACTACGGATGGCTTGATCCCTTGGGCAAGGGGTACGTAGGCAACCAGATTGGTGCAGCCGCTTTCGAGTCGGTGTTCGGCTCAGATTTAACAATCTTCACCGAGGTGGAGAATTGTTGGAGGAGAGAGTACAGTAGAGGAAGTGAAGTCATGCCAGGTGCTGTTGAAGACTGCCAAGGAGTCTACGACGAAAGGCGACGGAACAGCAGGCAGGAAAAGAAGCAGCAGCAGAAATTTCAGAGGTCGGTCGACCGGACCGGTCGACCGACGTGCACGAAGTGCACAGGTTTGCTCCCAGGTTGCATCGGTCGACCGGACCGGTCGACTGGTTGCTTCGGTCGACCGGACCGGTCGACCGAAAAGGGTCTCTGTAAGCAACCCAACTCTCTGTTTGTTTCGGTCGACCGGCTCGGTCGACCGGAAGAGGGCGTCGGTCGACCGGTCCGGTCGACCGACAGTCGGGTTTTGGGCGAAATCTGTTGTTTCGGGAAGTTATGTATTTAAGCCCTGGTTGTAATTTTCTAGGGTTTAGTGCTTAGAAAAAGTATAGCTGCGGACTCTCTTGTGTTGATAGAGATCTAGAGCTATTGTAATCCATCTTCCATAAAGAAAACTCTCTCCGTGAATTGCCCCGAGGACGTAGGCAGGTTGGCCGAACCTCGTTAGATCTGGTTTTTGTGATTGGTTGTTCTTCTAGTGTTTTTCATTGTTCTTGGTGATTGAGATCAGGTTGGATCCTCTAAGGGTTGTTGTCTCCGAGCACAACATAATAATAATAATTTTCCAATAAACAACAACCCTGGTATCATCACTCAAACAGTAAATCGCAAGCAAAAATAAATAAAATTAGGCACGCACCTATCAAAACTTTCCAGCTTGTCAAAATTCGAATCACAAATTTTCATCACTGATCAAAACAAACCAATACCAAAAGACTTACAGCTTACGGTATTTGTTTGTTTGGAAGTAAGTTATAAAATACACTTATATTAGTTATGATTCGTTTGTAATATAAATAGTTAATTTTGTGCTCATGCAAATATCACTTACAGCCCATTTACAGCACAAACAGTTTATTTTGTGTTCATACAAGTCATATTTATAGCCCACTTACAGTACAAACATTTAATTTTATGGTAATGTAAATTTGTAATGCTGACAATTAATTATAATTAGATGAATATTTTTTTGTTATTAGATTATTTTTTTAGATTATAAGAATTTTTAATTATTAAATTATATATAATTATTAGATTAAAGTTTTTATTAATAATTCAATAAATTTTAATATTAGTTTTTTATTACAAGATAAATTTTTTATTACTAAATTATTATAATGTACTCCAATTAATTTTAGTTCTTACTTTATTTATAGATTAATAATATTTAATATAAATTTAATAAGTTTGATTATTTGATAACTTTTTTTAATTTTTAATATTTAATTTTTAGTGTTAAATATTTTTAATTTTTAATTTTTTATTATTTAATATATTATATTTTAAATAATTTTTATTGTTAATTTTTAATATTTATTTATTTATATTCATTTAATAAATTTAGTTCATTTACTTTTAATTATTTACTTATTTAATTTAATATTTTTAATTATTTAATATATAACTTTAAATTTAATATTTAATATTTAATATTTTAATTGTATTTATTATTCTTACTTTATAACTTTATTTTTTATTATTCTTTAAATTTTATTTTGAATTATTTAATTTTTATTAAATCACCAAATAGTTAAGTTAATCTTGTGGTGAACTTTTTCACTTACGAGTTACACATTACGACAACCTAACAATGTAAATGATAATACACTTTCTCACTTACAATTTTACAGTACGAAACAAATATGTAAACTTCCTTCTATGTAACTCACTTACAATTATAAAAGAGTTTGCTACTTGCGACTTATGACTTACTACAATCAAATAAGCGAATGTGTAACTCGTAAGCGGAAAAATTAATCGAAAAATTAACTGTTTGTTGATTTAAAAATACCAATAAATACTAAAAATAATAACATTAAAATATTAAATATTAATAAATAAAATTTAAATTAAATATATTAGAAAATAACATATTAAATATTAAAAAATTTAAAATTTAAAATAGTTCATATTAAAAATATGAAAAATTAGACATATTAAATAATTAAAAAATAATCCAATAATCAAAACTTATTAAATTTATATTTAATATTACTAAACAATAAATAAAATAAGAATTAAAGTTAAGTTAAATACAACATATCATCTAGGAATAAAAAAGATTTTAATATTAAAATTATTAATTTATTAATAAAAACTTTAATCTAATAATTATATTTAATCTAATAAATTAAAAAAATTCTCATAATTTAAAAGATTAATTTAATAATAATAAAAATTTAATCTAATTAAATTAACTGTCTGCAATACAGATTTGCATTAACACAAAATTAATTGTTTATGCTGCAAGTGATCTCTAAGTGAGATTTGTATGAACACAAAATTAACTATTTGTGTTACAAATAGATCGTAAGTGAAATGCAAATGTATTTTATGACTTACGACACAAATGAACACTGTAATCGTAAGTCGCAATTGTCACTTTCTCACTTACGACAACCAAACACCGTAAAATACAATACACTTTCTCACTTATAATTTTACATTACCAACCAAATACCGTAAAACTTATTTGCATGTAATTGTAAAAAAATTTACCACTTACAACTTATAACTTGAGGTGACTTACAACAACTAAACTGACCCTTAACCGGATTCTTGGTCTGCCGCATTTTTGATCTGATCCGGCCTGTGTGATCAACGAGCGCCTCGATCCGATGGATAGGAGAGGTTGCATAGAGTGTCGGTGTAGAAAAAATATCACAGTGAACCCCGCATGCTATGGGCATTGTAGTTGGAAAGGGATTCTCCGGTCCCATTGAGTATATAGTGTCACGAATCAAAGGATATATGCTATGAATAAGATAACAAATATCCCATGCAAGCTTCGGCAACGAGGATGGTGTTGTGGGTGGCGAGATCGAGGTGGATCTGTGCCGGGGGTGTCAGATCAGGCCGAGGGTGAGAAGGGGTGGCCAGCCGATTGGGTTGTCATCGGCTGAGGGACATGCCAGCTTCTCCTCCACGGTCTTGAGTAGAATGTCGTAAGGGCTTCATGTAGTCTTCATTTTAAGGGCTTTAGCATTGCTCAAGCACCTCCTCGATGCAAGCATCTCCAGCGCCTCCTTTGCAGTCGACGGGTCTCAGCTCCAGGGGACCTTTGGCAAAGGCGGTCTTCTTGGCAGAGAGGGCAGAGGGTCGTGAGCTGCGGAATGTATTCATTCATTGAGCTCCACAGATGCGACCACATGAGAGGTCGACAGACTCCTCGTCCGGAGCAATGGCGTGGGTGATGAGAACGGATCGAGTATGAGTACACTCAGCGATTGCGGACTTCATGGCGGAGAGGTGGGAGGGGTCAGCGAGGGAGCATAAGCCGAGACGATGTCGGCGATGCGGGTAGAGCTTTGATGGTGCTCTAGTGAATTTTTACCTTTATTTGTATTTTCTCTCTCTTTTTCTTTTTCTCTTGAAAGACCAATTATGTATGGTGTTCCGTACATCTTTGTACCCTTCTTTCTTAAGATTGTTTCGTTAAGCTCTTATTAGTGAAACGTCAGGGACGTTTACCTCACAGTTTTATCTAAAAAAAAAAAAAAAAAAAAATTTCCCACGCAAGCATTTATACTCATAATTTATCATTAATTTTCTTTTATATCAGATTTTTGTTTTGGAGGTTCTATGTTCGGGCTTGAAATTCCATTTTGAATTTCTTCTGCTGGTCTCGGGCGACTGTTCTGCCTACCTTTAAATATACCTAGCAAAATTACTTGAATTACCAGTACCAGAAGTAGATGGGAGCATTGATCTGCATCACCGTGATATATGCTCTTTTTTGCAAGTGCCCATTTGTACAGAGGCTACAACTATTCACAAAAATTAAAAAGAAAATGTAAATAGTTGCGATGTGTGTCTAAATAGTTGCTCAGAATTTGAATCTCACGATTCTTCGGAGATTTGAGGATGATTAGTTGCGATTCTGCTTCTTTTGTATAGTTTTCTGGTGCCTTAGCCCTTATCAATATCCAATAAAAAAACTAACAGCAGAAGTGGGGGAAAAAAATTACAGTCACATCTAGTAATTCAATTAAACAAAGTAACAAAAATGAAAAAAACTATTGAGCTCAGGTTAAGCCAATCTGATATCAAATAATCAGCAGACCGTGCACGAACCCAATCAGCACTGGCATTTTTCCTCACTGCTCGGGTGGTGGACTTGGAGTCTCTATAATAAAGCGATCAAAATGTTGTCTCTCAAGCGGTGTGGGACTATTGTTTGCTCATCCTTTCACTTATACACGCACAACAAACACGCGAAGGAGCATCCACAAGCAAACCCTGCGAGCTCAACAACACATGACATCTATAAAACACACAAAAAGAACACAAAACAGGACAGTAACAGAAAATTTTCCGTGATGATCAAACAAAAAGAATGCTTGTGGCTTAACAAATAATATCTCAAGCCTCAAACTTAACGAGAGGAACAATACAAGACACTTCTTCCATAATGACTCCAACCTGTTCTCTACAAACTGTGTACTCATGCCAAAACCCGCCGTGTACTTAACTCCAGTCGACGGCAACCACAGATTCCCGTCGATAAACTGAGCCACCGTAAAATTCACCACCTGAGACGAACTACTGATCGCATGGTAGCCGGGCCACCGAACCCGATTCGCGACCCCTGATCCAGGCCCATGGTACTCGGCGTAATACAATGTGTTGAGCTCGAAATCACCTTGCCAAGCTAGCCACCCTTCGGGGCTGATTGCATTGCCTAAGTACGACTGCATCACCACTGTCCGTGAGAATTCCTTAGGTACGTATAGGTCTGGTTCACCTTGTTGGCCAGGTCCGAATCGGCTGTAACGTTGCAAAACTGGAGCGAAAACCCCGTGTCCAGGTTGGGGTCCTTGCGCCCCTGTGCTGTAACGGAGTTCTTTTGGTTGGGCAACGGGAGTCGGGCTAGGATTTGACAGTTTTAGAAGACGGCGGCGGCATTGCCGAAGATGAAGTCGACGGTGCCGGAGATGACGCATTGAAAGGCATAAAAATGTTGCTTTCGATACAGGCAAGAATCAATACTGAGGAGAGATGCCACGATTTTAGCAACGAAAGAGGACACCAGCAAGGGGAGTGTGACATGAGGACGACTCGCATCAACTTAGGAAGAGAAGAGCTCTCCATGACGCCCTATCCCACCGTCGGATGGCTAGTTGGGGCCTAGTTGATATGATCGGATGGACAGGAGAGGATGGAAATCGTCGGCAGGCATGCAAGAAGAGGTGACATGCAATGTTTTTTTGATTCAGTACATGTGTGTGAGCCACACGCATACAATAAGAGGGTCAATCACGCATTGACACGTGGATTTGACCTCTTATAATCTCTTATAATACATATGTGAGACCCACACGCATAACATATTATAAGAGGGTCAACACATGTATCAATACGGGATTGACCCTCCTATTGTATGTGTGTGGCTCACACGCATGAACAGAACTCATAGGGTTTTATGAAGGAAACAAGGGAAGGAAGAGTCTAGATCTAATAGGGTCCAAATCAAGACAACAGAAATGCTTTTCGGACTACAGCAATAGGCATTTTGTTGGATCAATAAAGACAGACACATGGACACCACCCCTGCACGCCATCTCCACAGAAATACTGCATAAATTAATCGTGAATCATAACAAATTGAGATGATAGCTCTAGGAGAAACTTGAGCAGAGTTAGCAAGACATAAAAGTTAGTTGTGGTAACGAGAAATGTATTCAAAGCTCCAAGTCCTGTGAAATTTAATGAATATCATAATGCTTGTTCCAACGATATATGCAAGAGCATATGAAAGAACTAGTCTGAGTCACAACAACACATGTAAGTAAACTTTTTATCACCATTGATGACATAGTTCATTGGAGTATTCATAAACAATATCACGCTACTCGGATTATAAAATCTATTGACAATGTTTCGTGTGTAATGCAAGGATGGTTGGGCAAATGCTTTATATTCTCGAGTCCAGTCATAAAATAGGTAATTTAGAAATTTTTTTTGCCCCTAACAATAAATAAAACAGTGGAGAACAAAGTATAAGGTAACAAAATTATTGAAAGACAGTATTGGGACCCTAAGTAGCCTAAACATTATTACGTTTTGGGTCACTTGTCAGAGGAGTTCAAATTGAATCACTTTGCACGAAATTCAAGATGACTAGATCGGAAATCATGATCTAAATTCTGCACCCAAGTGGAACAAGTTAATTAATTCCTCAAACTGAATATGGCCCATTTGCCAGCTCTCTCTCTCTCTCAATAATACCTGCTATTGGCTTGGATCTACGGCTTCCTTATTTCGGTTTAGGCCTGCCAATGAGTCAATATGGATCCGGATCTGACTTGTACTAGGTCTGATTAGACGGATATGGGAACAGATATTCTGGGCCCGGACCTGAATAAGACCCGGACCAATTTACCTAATTAATAAACGAGTCGGATCTAATTTTACTTGAACTATACTCAATTAGACTCGAACCCGTTAAATTAATCACCCTAACCCTAACTCTCTCACTCACTCTCTCCACCATCGTTGCCGCATCCCAATCCAACGGAGCAATCGTTGACCCCTATCTCTCCTCACTCACTCAATTAGATCTGCACCATTCTATCAGCGTCGGTGCCGTACGATGGGCTTGAATCTATTTCACTAAAGCTGGATCAAATTTATGTCTGCATAAAGCATGTTTTATTAAAAATAAAATAAAATAGTAATAGTAACTAAAGCCAAAAAGGCAAAAGAAGTCGAGCTCAGATGCAAGCCAACCGTCTTCAATAAGACGAAAGTGCAAGAACCCAATACACACTGGCGCATCAATCCTCATTGCTCGGATGGTCGCATCCACTTACGTTATATAAATCGATTAGTTCTTTTATTTTAACCGAGATGGGACTAAAAGTTTTACTTACCAACGGTGGCAGAGCGATACGTCGTCCATCCGTCGACAAAATTCCTACTCCCAGAGATCACGGTCTGATCAACCCCATCCCCAACCAGCATAATGTTCCACTTCTTCTTCTTGATCTCCACATTCTCCTTGTAAACCCCTCTCTTCACGTAGATCACGTACCTCTTCTCGCTCTCCCCCACCGTCGCGTACTGCCCGCTCCCGTCTGCCGCTGCCACTGTAAGAACTGAGATTAATAGAATACACTAGATTTGCTTTGTTGTTGTTGTTATTCTGTCGATTAAAAGGAATAGTGATCCTGGGACCATAGATTACGTGACCATGGTCTGACTTTAAGAGAGAGAGAGAGAGAGAGACAGAGAGAGAGAGAGATTATTAATCTGAGTGAGTCGCAACAGGAAAAGAGAAGTGTCAAAAAAGAAAGAAAAAAAAGAAGAAAAAAAAAATTAGCCGTGCGGGCATGCACAGCTGTCGCAGCCTAAGCCGGTACAGGATCTCTCTAGGGGCTGTTTGTTTCTGTGCAGTGGCGTACGCAGAATTTTCACTAAGTGGGAGCGAAAATATTTTGAACTAAAATTGAAATTTTATAAAAATCAAACAACATATTTCAAGTTTTGATATTACAAAAAAAATAGAGGGGCTCCCATTCAAGACAACATATCTCACTCTAAATTATAATGCTCCCCTTCGAGGAGCCATATTCTGAAATCGTTGAATGATTGATTCATTGTCAATGTTGTCAAATATGTCTTTTTCAATATATGTCACCAAGCAATCATTCATCAACTCATCACCCATTCTATTACGCAGTGAATTCTTGATAAACTTCATTGCAGAGAGGTTGTGAGAGTTCTCAATCCCCAAAGGAGAGACTGAGAATCTGTCATTAGGAGAAACTAGAGGGTTTTTTTTTTTTTTTTTTTTTTGTGGAGATCAGGAGAAATGATCCAAGTTGAATTTTTTGCATAGTTAACCCAACTCCAGTGGGGGCGACCGCATACGCTCGCCCCCACCTGCGTCCGCCACTGTTTCTGTGCAGAATAGCGGAAAGTGGGGGATTTGTGGGGGCATTTGTCAATTTTCAATCTCTCCCTCCTCCTTGCCTGTTTGTTTTGAGAAAAATCTAAAGTGGAGAAAATTTATGCAATATTTTCTTTATTATACTTTCACTACGGACTGGAGAGAAAATGAGTTAGAAAAATGATATTGCGGGGCCCACCACCAATGATTCCTCGGGAAAGCTAAAGCTTGAGAAAAGTGATAGCCGTCAGGTTTCACTCATCTCTTTTATTTGCCAAACAAGTCCTAAACTGTGGGTTTACTGATAGTCCTGCTCGGGCCGGGGACGAGGGGGTGTGGTGGGCAATTGGCCTGTCGGCCTAGTGGTTTGATCCAAACTCGGTGTGAGCTTTTGAGATGTTAGAAATAGATTTAATTTCTCATTAAAATTAAATATGAATCCTTATTTATGTTAAATTTCAATTTTAATAGTGAGATTCACTAAAGAAGCTGATGTGTCTAGGCTCAATTAGTGTTTTTTGCATTTTCTCAATATGAGAGTTACTCGATATAAGCTACTCTTCATTAAAAAAGAGTTTTAGCTGACGAAGAAACGAACTGAGGTGAGAAAAAAAAAATCATTTCCAAATTGCCAACTTTTTAGTACCATCAAGGACTGAATCAGAATATCACTATACTTTTTATGTTAGCCGTTTAGAAAGCATCCAGTGCTCTTGGGAGTCCAAGTTGGGACGCTTAAAATTGCGCATGATAGGGCGAGACAGTGAGAGAGAGAGAGAGAACTCTATTCTGTTCTAACCATCAAACTCTCCTCTCTTTTCTCATCAGGTTATCTAAGAGCAGCGATGCTTTCTTCAATCATATACAGCACCAACTGTGTAAAATCATGTAAACAACTCTATATAATTGGAGATGGCTTCACATCTACATTGATAGTTTGGAGAAGGGAAAATTTCTGATTTATTATTCATAAAATAATTACATCAATACATGTAGAAGGGGAGAATGAAATAAAGAAAAAATATATATCTAAATACAATATATCACATATATTATATTTATATATATTGTAAAAAATCATAATTATCTAATAAATAAAAATGAACAGATAGCTTGACATTTATTTGTGGCCGACAAGCTGAATCCAACACGACGGAAACCTGGAGTACTCGAACCAGAAGGATACTAGCCTGAAAGAGCAAAGAGCAAATATAGTGAGCCAAGTCAACGTGGCTTTTAATGTACCCAAAAGAGTGGAAACAGTGGAGAGGGGGGGGGTTGGGGGTGGGGGGGGGGTGGGGTGTTGACTACTCATTTATTGAAAGAGAAAGTATAGGCTGAGATAATAGAGAAAATTGAACTAACACGAGATAGACTTGTATCATCAAAAAAAAATTTGACTTTTAGGCTTTACATAGTTGTTCACTAAAAATTTATTTTGCTCCTCTGGTCTAATTTGTTGGATGTGAGTTGAGTTGGAGGGAAAACTTGAGTTTCCCTCTTATTTACCTTTGAGTTTAGTCCCACATTGGATAGGACATGGGAGGTTAGGTAGTATATATACCAACACCTCTCATGCCTATTGTTATGAGTGTTGGGCCATGGGCCACATCCCCACACGCGCGCACACGCGCCGAACCGACCCGGGCCGGGCCGGGTGCGGGTGGCGCGCGCGCCCACGACCTGCGGACACGAATGCAGTTCGGTTCAGGAGCTTGTTGGACGTGCTACATTTTGTTTTTATTTTTTATTTTTTATTTATTTAAAATTCTGTTGAGATTTTTCGGGAAGAGTTGGACCCGTTCAAGAGAATCGGATCTGCGCGTTGCAACCACTCGCGCATGATCGCAGATTCTCTCGGGCTGTTTCAAACAGAAAGATCTGCAGAGGGTTATAAATACCCAAGTTCTGCACGTATCTTTTACCTGAAACAGAAATCAAATTACTCTCTTTCTCTCACAAATTTCTTACACACTGTGTTCTTGCGATCGGAATTTGCTGTTTTCTCAACGATCTTTTTCCACTTACGGGCAACGAATTTCCGTTTGAGCAGAGGCCTGACTCATCGTCCTGAGTTGGGTGCTGGTGTACTACCGGGGGAGTTTTTACCGCTAGGAGAGGAGGCCACGTTCAAGGTCCGGACGAGAGACCGGTCGTCTTTCTTCTAGGGCAGTGCGTCTGCACGACTACGTCACCCCAGGCCAGCTCTTTGCTTTCTTTTAATTCTTTATTTTAGTTGCATGCTTAGGACAAGTAATTTATTAAATTGAAGAATTTATGTTTATTGCATGTTTTAATTTAGTTCAATTTCCTACAGTCTAGAAGAAAGATTATTGATAATTCTTGCAATTAATTCTAGATAATTATTTCATGCAATATAGTTACTTCTCTGTTTCATGCAATTGATGATTTTCATGCAAGTAAAATTGTCCCTGCAAGTAATTAGTTAAGGAAAACAAATCAAAACAAAAAAAAAAGGTTTTTTTTTCTTCTTACAGTTTATTTTACAAGTTCTTACCTGATTAGTGAAAAGATTTCATTAAACTATTTCATTACAAAATAGTCTGTAAAATCTTTCTAAAATATTTAGAACTTATCTTATCTGTTACAAAAAACCTTCAAATCTAATTGAGTATTTATTTCTTACAAGTTCTTGCACAGTTAAATTTCCTTTTGTTCAAATTCTTAGAAGGACAAATATTTCAGATTTAAGGAAAAATCATATCATAATCTAATTGTTACAAGGAAAATCTTAATAAACTTAATAACTTTATTCATTTCAAATCTATTTGTATTAATTATTACAAGGTCAAAACCTTTCATTACAAATTTTATTTATTGCTTTCTTTTATAACATCTTATTTAGTGTGTTAAGAAAAGAAAATCTTTTATAAGATAATTTAAATTATTTAAATCTTGTCTTATTTATAAACTCATATTACAAGATTTTACATACATTCATTAGTTAATTAATTGTTTATTTCTACTATATTAGTTAACTAAAATAGAATTCTATATTCTTGCAATTATCTAATCCCTTCTAATTTATAATTGCATAGTTTAATTGCTTTAAATATTATAGTCATTTGTTAATTAAATCCTGCTAGTTCATTTCTGAAATTTTAATTGGACTTACTAGAAATTTAGAAGTATATTAGTTTAAAATTGAAATAACCTTTAGAAATTATTATTGTTATAATTTCGAATTAGGAAATTAAAAGGACAAGTTTATATCTTGTATCTTGTTATATTTTACTTGAATTATTTGGCACATAATTAAAGAAAGACTATACACTATTTTATTCTGCAAACCCTAATTTAAAAGCTACCAACATAAACTAAATTCTGACATTATCAAAATAATTTTGAAATACAGAATTCAGGTAGCACATCCCGTCACTATGGCCAACCCTGATCATTCCAAGGGTGTCAAACCGGAGAAATTCTCCGGCACATACTTTAAGAGATGGGCAAACCAGATGAAGTACTGGTTAACCACTTTAGGTCTCATATCAGCCATAGATGACTCCATTCCTGCACCTTCTCCTAAACCTTCATCTGTTGGATCTTCTCCTGTTGAAACTCCTCCTACAACTCCTTCCTCTTACATCTATTTGAAACCTGAGGAAATTGACTACCATTGTCTCCATAGGATTCTTAGTGCACTCTCTGATAGTCTATATGACATTTATTATGAATATAAGAGTGCTAAAGAACTATGGACAGCTCTCGAAGATGAATATGGCCTCGATGATGCTGGAATCGAAAGATTCACCTCCTTCTCCTTCAATAAATTCATGATGACCGATAGTAAACCTATCAATGATCAACTTCATGAATTTCAAGACTATATCCGACACCTTCAATCGAAAGGAAATCAATTCTCCGATGATTACAAGGTGTCTTGTCTTATTGACAAACTCCCTCCTTCCTGGTCAACCTTTGCTGGAGACCTCCGTCACAAGCAAGGTGACCTAACTCTTGTTCAAGCCCTAAAAGCGATTCGCATAGAAGATCAGCATAGGCAAAACTCTAAAACCAAGTCAGAAATGAAAGCTAAAGTGAACTTGGTGGAGGTTAAGCCTAAGCGAAAATTTATGAATCCCAAGGGCAAAAAGTTCAAAAAACCCAATCATTTTCATTCTTCTCCCCATGCAAATTCTTCTTCTTTCAAACCTTCTCAATCTTCCTCCTTCAAACCCAAAACCTTTGGCCAGAAGACTGATGGAAGATTCTGCTACGTCTGCGGAAGAACGAATCACATGGCGCCTCAATGTTTCAACCGGAAGAAAGAACCTGTCAAAGCTCAACCAAGAGGAAATGGCGGACACAAGGTCAACATGGTGGAACTGGACTCCAATTCCTTTAGGTTAGATTCTTCTCTTCCTATTGTCAACTCTATCACCTTCTCCTCGGACTGGTGGTTAGACTCAGGAGCCAATATTCACATCTCTCCTGGTTTAAATCCTATCAGGAACAACGTGGAGGAAGCATGAGCCTGGCAGATGACTCCACTAGAGAGATAAAGGGAACTGGACATATTGATCTCAGAATGACCTCAGGGAAAATTCTGACTCTTCAAGGCGTCTTGCATGTACCTACACTTCGGAGAAATCTGATCAGCGAGTCTTCACTTCTTAGACCTGGCTATAGGATTGTCAAGGAATCCAATAAGTTTGTAATCTCCAAGTCAAATATCTTCATTGGAAAAGGTTTTGTTTGTGATGGTCTTTTTCGTCTCAATGTAATAAATTATTCTGATAATAAAATTTCAATTCCTATTGCCTTGAATATTGAATCTTCTGATATCTGGCATGGAAGATTGGGACATGTCAACTTCAATTCTATCAAGAAAATGATTAACTTGAATCTCATTCCTAAATCTTCTTTTGACACAACTTCTAAATGTGAAATATGTGTTCAGGGCAAACATGTCCGAACACCTTTTCACTCTATCACAAGAAATTTTGAACCCCTCGAACTTATTCACAGTGATGTGTGTGACTCGAACATAGTTCTCACCCGAGGCGGTAGAAGATACTTTGTGACATTCATTGATGACTACTCCAAATTCTGTTACACCTATCTTATTAAATCCAAGGATGAAGTACTCGATTGGTTTAAGGTGTATAAAGCCGAAGCTGAGAACCAACGTGAAAAGAAGATCAAAATTCTAAGATCTGATCGTGGGGGGGAGTATACCTCAAATGATATGACAGAATTCTGCCAAGAACATGGCATTATTCATGAGGTAACTGCTCCCTACACACCTCAATCCAACGGTGTAGCTGAAAGGAAAAACAGAACACTGATGGACATGATGAATTGCATGTTACTCAGCTCAGGTGCACCCGAAAATCTTTGGGGTGAAGCTCTCCTTTCTGCCTGTTTTATACTCAATAGGGTTCCCCAAAGAGACTCCGACGTTACTCCATATGAACGTTGGAAAGGGAGAACTCATAATATTCAATTCTTCAAAGTTTGGGGTTGCCTGGCTAAGGTTTCAATACCGGAACCGAAGAAAAGGAAAATCGACCCCAAGACTGTTGATGCTATCTTTATCGGGTATGCACTAGATAGCAATGTTAACCGATTTCTAGTGGTTAACTCTGAGATCAGTGAAATATCTAATAACACCATCATTGAAGTTAGGGATGCTGTTTACTTTGAAAACATCTTTCCTTTCAAGTCTAGAATCCCTAGTGATCCTTCTTGCACTCCTTCTACCTCTGATATCCCTTCTTCTAGTTCTGCTCCTGTAACTGATTCTGAACCTAGAAGGAGCAAAAGAACAAGAACTCTTACATCTTTCGGTGAAGATTTCTTTACCTATCTTGTGGAAGGTGATCCTAGCTCCTTCAAGGAGGCAATGGACTCTTCCGAATCTCCTTTCTGGGAAGAAGCCATTGACAGTGAGATCAAGTCCATATTAGAGAATAACACTTGGATTCTCACTGATCTTCCTCCAGGATGCAAACCTGTAGGTTGTAAATGGATCTTCAAGAAGAAACTCCGATCTGATGGCACTGTCGACAAATACAAAGCCAGATTAGTTGCTAAGGGTTTCACCCAACAAAAGGGTATTGACTTTTTTGACACATATTCTCCTGTTGCCAGGATCTCCTCTATCAGAATCCTTCTAGCTCTTGCATCAATTCATAACATGTTCATTCACCAAATGGATGTCAAGACTGCTTTCCTGAATGGCGATCTTGAAGAAGAAATCTATATGGACAAACCAGAAGGATTCATTGCCAAGGGACAAGAAAACAAAGTGTGCAAACTTGTGAAGTCATTGTATGGACTTAAACAAGCACCTAAACAATGGCATCAAAAGTTTAACAAAGTTATTGCACAATTTGGATTCACTGTCCATGAACATGACAAGTGCATATATTCTAAGAACTTTGGCAATGAGTATATTATTCTTTGTCTATATGTAGATGATATTCTTATCCTTGGAACTTCCCTTGATGCAATCCAAAGAGTAAAGGATTATCTTTCCCAAAACTTTGATATGAAGGATCTAGGTCCTGCTGATATGATATTGGGAATGAAAATATCCAAAACCTCTAATGGAATTTCTTTGAGTCTAACTCATAGCATTGAAAGAATGCTTCATAAATTTGATTTCTATAACTCTAAACCTATTTCTACACCCTATGATTCTTCAATTGCTTTGAAGAAGAATATGGGTGAGCCTGTATCTCAACTGAAATACTCTCAATTAATAGGTTCACTTCTCTACATTTTCAATAGGACTAGGCCTGATATCTCTTATGCAGTAGGAAGATTGAGTAGATATACTAGTAACCCCAGTAGAGAACACTGGACTGCACTAGAGAGAGTTTTCAGATATCTTAGAGGCACAATTGGCTATTGTCTGACTTACACTGGATATCCTGATGTTATGGAAGGTTATAGTGATGCAAACTGGGTCACTGATTCTAACAGTGTTAAGTCTACTACCGGATATGTATTCATGTTCGGTGGTGCTGCTGTGTCCTGGAAATCCTGCAAACAAATAGTGATTGTCAGGAGCACCATGGAGTCCGAGCTCATTGCTCTGGACACAACTTGCTCTGAAGCTGAATGGTTAAAGGATCTTTTATCTGAATTCTCTATCGTGCCTAAACCCATACTTCCAATCTCTGTTCATACTGATTCAAGATCCACCATTGAGATTCTAAAGTAAGATAATGCCAATAAGAAGATGAACAGACATATTCAAATCAGACTTAAGTCTGTTCAGCGCCTATTGGGCAAAGTTGTGCTTCTGGACTTTGTAAAGTCCGAGAAGAATATTGCTGACCCATTGACTAAGGGTCTTTCTAGGATTGTGGTCCTAGAATCATCGAGGGAGATGGGGTTAAGCCCATAGTAGAGTTCACCGACAGCGGGAACCCAACCTACTTGATTGGGAGTTGATTCCATGAAAGAGGTTCAATGTGGTAGAAATAAGCTGGACTGGTGATACTCGTGTGGAGCATCGAAACGGATATGTTTATATCATGTATGTAGCATTGTAGCTACTACCCCTTCTCTATGGTGACGATGCTCTTATAATACAGCTAGGTAAGGATGAGTTTAACTCTTAATAAGTCCAACGCATGTAGTGTGGAGGGTATACTATCCAGCTGTAGTACCCTTGGAGGACTTACCTACGTGAGAGGAACCGTGACGGCCGCGGTTGGGGGGGCAGGGCTGACCCTAGAAACTCTCATGAGTCGGTTATTGTGAGCATGGCCTTTAACGCTCAACCCGCTCGCTCAATAGATGGAAACTTACTGTGTGTGTTTTTCATCAATATCTGGTTAAAGAGGCCTAATTCAAGGCGTAGTCCATTATGTCTCTCAGGTGGCGATAAAATTCACTAAGGGTAGATTCAAGGCCGTAAGCTATCGACTCCGAATCCACAGTATGATGTTGTCCGATTTTATTCGTGTTTTATGATCTGATGATGTGATGGTTAATAATTTGTTTTATCCTCTCTGAAACTCAAGTTTTGGGGGGGACTGTTGGATGTGAGTTGAGTTGGAGGGAAAACTTGAGTTTCCCTCTTATTTACCTTTGAGTTTAGTCCCACATTGGATAGGACATGGGAGGTTAGGTAGTATATATACCAACACCTCTCATGCCTATTGTTATGAGTGTTGGGCCATGGGCCACATTCCCACACGCGCGCACACGCGCCGAACCGAACCAGGCCGGGCCGGGTGCAGGTGGCGCGCGCCCACGACCTGCGGACACGAATGCAGTTCGGTTCAGGGGCTTGTTGGACCTGCTACATTTTGTTTTTATTTTTTATTTTTTATTTATTTAAAATTCTGTTGAGATTTTTCGGGAAGAGTTGGACCCGTTCAAGAGAATCGGATCTGTGCGTTGCAACCACTCGCGCATGATCGCAGATTCTCTCGGGCTGTTTCAAACAGAAAGATCTGCAGAGGGTTATAAATACCCAAGTTCTGCACGTATCTTTTACATGAAACAGAAATCAAACTACTCTCTTTCTCCCACAAATTTCTTACACACTGTGTTCTTGCGATCGGAATTTGCTGTTTTCTCAACGATCTTTTTCCACTTACGGGCAACGAATTTCCGTTTGAGCAGAGGCCTGACTCATCGTCCTGAGTTGGGTGCTGGTGTACTACCGGGGGAGTTTTTACCGCTAGGAGAGGAGGCCACGTTCAAGGTCCGGACGAGAGACCGGTCGTCTTTCTTCTAGGGCAGTGCGTCTGCACGACTACGTCACCCCAGGCCAGCTTTTTGCTTTCTTTTAATTCTTTATTTTAGTTGCATGCTTAGGACAAGTAATTCATTAAATTGAAGAATTTATGTTTATTGCATGTTTTAATTTAGTTCAATTTCCTACATAATTTACAATGCTGGATTATAACTTTTATTTATAAGATTTTACATTACAATTCCTATTTGAATTATGAGACGATCTTAGCCATTGGATGTTTGAAGAATCTTGATCAATCCTGTTAGGAATTGATCTCCTTGATCTAAGAAGGATTTTAGATCTTTTATTTTTTTAGAAACAAATCTTCATTAAATAGGAATTGAATCTTATTCATACTCCTTTTGAAAAAGAAACTAGTAATCGCCTGAAAAGGAAACTGCTTCATTTTGATTTGTTTCTTCTTCTTCAAGTCATTGTCTTCTCCAACTCAATTGAAATAGTCAAAATGACCCAAATGGCTCAGAGAGAAGAAAAGAAAGGGGGGCCGGGGTGGCCAGAGAGGGGGAGGGAGCATGGGGGAAGATGCGAAGAAGGGTTTTTTGGACTTTTCATGAATAGTCAAAAGTAATAATTTTTGGGGAATTTTGTGGTGCCTTCAACATTCTTTTGAGGTGCCGGGTTGTGCCAGTTTAGTTAAAATACGTGATTGCAGGTAGGAATTATGATCACGTGACAACCAGTTCAACCCACCGGATCAAGGACATGATTAATAATAAAAATTGAAATAAAGTTTCATAATTAATCTTTCTAATACCTATCCATCTTTTTTTCACAATGAAAGAAAAACAAAAATGACATGACGTTAGAAAGAAAAAGAACGAAAGAAGCTGAAAAGAATGAACTCACATGCAACTAAAAATCCCAGACCCACATCTTTCTATAGATGAATGCGGCCCAATTAGACCGGACTGGGCCAACTTACTGTCCTTGCAAGAGGTAAAATTGACAGACAATATCACAATTCTAATATGTCTGTGCTTATTATTAGAATATATTGCTAAGATAATAATATAATACAACTAGTGAGTCCTAACTCAGTTATGATTGAAAATATATAATGATGAAGTTGTCTAGGAATTAAAAAATTTATTAAATTAGCTATAAATATAACCCAGCGGGATTTTTTTCCATCCATGCGAAGAGCTGACCCAAAAAAAAAAAGTTCAGAACAGAATAGAGCAGCTCCAATTGGGGAGTTCTAAATTCGAATCAAAAGGGATTAATCAAGGTTAGCAAAACTCTTTTCTCTCCCTTTAACAATAATTTATTTATGGATTCAGTGTTTTCTAGAATTTATAATTGAGTACTAGATCTACGTATCAAGTTGTATTATTCTTTTTCTATGTTTGATGGTTTTAACTTTATGACTTGAGAAACCGTTGGGCTGATCTAAAATAAAATTTAAAGAGTTTTTGAAAATTAAAAGAAAGCAGCATAAGTAGAGTTATTTCTATCGCCTTTCATTGTGTAGTTCGTTTATTTTAATTTTTTTTGAATGATTAGTTTACTTTGTTGCTGTTATCTTTTCTGTTGTAATTTCTCTTTCTTCCTTCAATGTCTAACTATTGTAATTAATCATCAATTAATTACTTTAGTTTAATTTAGTCTCTAGGGAGATGGGTGTATGCCTAACTATTTTTAGAAAATTTTGACACGTATCACTTCTTTGATAAATATATTTCAATAATGAAACCTGGGCAAAAGCTTGGAATAAAATAATGGAGATGGTACGCTACTGTTTTGCAAGATCTTAGCTGTGATACTTAGATACATCCATCATCTAGAAGACACCAGCTAACAAAACATAAGAGGATTATAAAATATTTTCTTTTCTTTTCTTTTCTTTTCTTTTCTTTTTTGGAGAGGGAGGTTCCCAACGTATACGACCTTTTTACAAGAGAAAGAAAACAAAAAATTAAAAAAAAAAAGAAAACATAATGCTTCTTTATTAAATTTTTGGGCTAGAAAAATTGCCGGTAGGGGGCGGGCTGGGCCTCGTCGAGCAGCACATACATTGTTAGAAATTGGGCTGAACTAGGCTCTGTTATAAACATAATGAGATTAGATCCCAAATTAGAATAGGATTAGGTATAAAATAATGAATGCTAATCCTTTTTCTCGTCGAGTATAATTCGTATAAAACAAGAGACTCAGGAAACGAGAAATTCTTCTTAGATTTTTTTTGCATACACACCTTCAATACTTCCTTCATGATTGAAGTTTGCGGTTATGAATAATTGAGATCACAATGTCATCACATTTGAAAACTTTTGTAAATTGTAACTCAACTATTTTCTTATATATTTAGGTAATACAAATATAGTGAGTAAAAGGTGAGAAATGCTGATGAAGAGGTCTGAATTCTCCCTCCCACCAAAACTCGGATCAACACCATGGCTAGTCTCGTCTCATGGAAGGCGTATGCGAAACCAGACATTTTTCAACCTTTTGGATGGAAGTCTGCACCACAGAAGCATACCAGAGATGCGTAACAGAACATGGTTCGGATATTCTCACGGCTACATGATGATGCAAGACAACTCCTCAAAAGAATGCTTTCTTCAAGGTCTCGATTCCATGGAAGTGATCCCACTCCCGCCACTATCCATAAACTCGAGGAGCTTCTCCTGCTTCAGGCTCTCATCAGGCCCCCGAAAACACTGGCTGTGTGGTCGTCCTCGTCTTTCTTGAACAGATCATGTGTCATAGGCTGCACGACGCACATGAAACGAAGTGGAAGACTGTGGATGTGGATGTGGATGCAGATGGATGTTTGTTCACTGGTGGCATTGCAAGCTTGGAAGGAGGACAAAGTTTATATGTTCAGTGTAATAACGATGATCTCATAGCCATCAACACATCGTCTGCAGATATTGAGGCACACCGAATAGATGTGGCGAGAATTGACGAGTTGGAGGACACGCAACATTACGAGAAAACCTTTTTTGAAGTTGAAACCATACAGGGCAAACTATCTCAATGCAACTATTGTGAGACCAAAAATATTTTCTTTATTAAAATTGCGAAAATTGTTCTAAATTTAACTCTTATCGTCAGAAAATTCAAGCCAAATTATACGCCATTGTCAATTAGCTAGGTCTGTGCCACACTGCACGAACCATGTAGGCGTAAACAATAAAACTATGTTGATCATTTTGATGTTTATGTTCCTACTGCAATTTGTTTCTCCTTGGCCCATTCATCACCAAAGGCATCTAGGCTTTCACAAAGCATCAAAATAACAATGAGATTGAGATAGATTTATAAGTATAATATCAATGTTATTTGAATTAATAACATTCCAAGTTTAGTTATCAAATCACGAGACCCATCCATCACTCATGGTCAAAACATATATATACTAAATACAATAAAACAAATGCTCCTCTGTTGAACCTTCGGCATTGCTTCAGGATGCAGGATGGACGCTAACAAGGATGATGGTATACAATATCTCACACATGCTTCGCGAAGAAGATCAGCGTGCAGACTGGGTTTCAAAATGGATTCGGGAGACAAGCACCCAGGCTGTTGTATTGTTTGTAGGATTCCCCTCACAGTTGAGAGTTGGGGTGTAAACGGGTCGGGTGCAATTCAGATCTGTGCCATATCCGAACCCGATAAGAAATTCGGGTTCTGGTCGGAATCTCTTTTTTCTTATCAGGTAAGGTCGGATTTGAATTTTAAATAGGTGTATTTAAGTTCCAATGAGTTATTTTTTAACAAGTATTTCAATCTTATTAGATGCAAAATATAAATTTATATACTTGATTTTATAATAATATGATCAAGTTCTCATAATAATAATATGACCAACTTCTCATTTTTATAATTTTATCAATTTAAATATAGTGAAATATATGATGATAAGTATCATTTTATAATATTTACTCTCTTTTCGGATTTATTATCGGGTTTCGGATTTGAAATGATCATATCCGAATTCGACCCGATAAGAATTTCGGGTCTAACTTTTAGATCCGAGCTCAACTCATTTATAAATGATCAGATTGAATTTTCGTGTACCATTTACAACCCTATTTGAGAGCAATGGTTGACGCAGATGTTGCAAGCATCTGCTTTGAGCCACTGCAAGATACAGGCTTCCCCCAATTGAAATTCTTTAGCTCAGATAATTCTGACTTGCTCCAGACTTGGTCTTCGTAGGGTTGTCATCAATCTGGGACACCTTATTAAGAGATAAACATATCATTAATTTTATTGATGAAAATCATTGGTTAATAGTATTGCCTTTTGGATTCAGAAGTCATGTGACCGTAAATTGACCACCAATCCTTTCTTCATGCTTGGATGTCAGTATAACATGATTGTGCTTGCTGTGATTCACAGGTAAACAAATGATTCATCTCATAGAATTTTGGAAAATTTTTGAACTAAGCCTTCTTTAAAATCACACTCTTTTGAAGAAAAAAAAAAAATAGCAAAACCGATCTCTGACGTGACAGGTCAGCTAATGATCGGCTCGCAACAACAACAAGGCGTGTCTCGCTGGGGCCGTATGTTTTAAAAAAAAACCTCTGAGATTGACAATCTCGGAGAAAAACTAGTACTTTTTTTTTTTACTTTTTAACAAACTCTGGGGTTGGTACTCGTGAAAAAAAAAGCTTGCACAAGCTTGTCTTTTTTCACAAGCTTGTTTTTTTTATTTTTTTTCAGTCTTTGAACCCTAAGATTGTCAACCCCGAAATTTATTAAAACGTCAAAAAAGTACTACTTTTTCTCCGGATTTGTCAACTCCAGAGTTTTTTAAAACATCAAGTCACACCATGTTAGAGCAGCGAGTCGACTGTTGCCGATGTGACGTTGACGTGATATATCAGAAGTCGATTTTGTTAATTATTTTCAGAGTGAGTCTGTTTTTAAAATTCTTTTAAAATGAAAGGTGAATTTAAAAATTGTCCTAGAATTTTAGTAGTTACAAACAATTCAAAAGTCTACACTCTCAATCACTATTTAATTCTATGATTTGGTCTTTTGATTTTACTCAACCCCTCCCCCTTGAAGTTGAGGATGAAGATGGTTCGATCATCAATCTCAATCCCGAGCCCGAGCCCGAGCTTCTAGTTAACAATGTGGAATTCAAACCGCTGCTCGATGCTGAACCGAACCGCAACCTCAACCTCGTGGGCCATATGGTCCCAGAGATCACGGTCTGATCAACCCCATCCCCAACCAGCAAAATGTTCCACTTCTTCTTCTTGATCTCCACATTCTCCTTGTAAACCCCTCTCTTCACGTAGATCACGTACCTCTTCTCGCTCTCCACCGGCGCCTTCTCCACCGCCTCCCCCACCGTCGCGTGCTGCCTGCTCCCGTCTGCCGCTGCCACTGTAAGAATTGAGATTAATAGAATACACTAGATTTGCTTTGTTGTTGTTGTTATTCTGTCGATTAAAAGGAATAGTGATCCTGGGACCATAGATTACGTGACCATGCTCTGACTTTAAGAGAGAGAGAGAGAGAGAGAGAGAGAGAGAGATTATTAATCTGAGTGAGTCGCAACAGGAAAAGAGAAGTATAGAAAAAGAAAAGATAAAAAGAAAAAAAGAATTAGCCGTGCGGGCATGCACAGCAGTCGCTGTCTAAGCCGGTACAGGATCTCTCAAGGGGCTGTTTGTTTCTGCGCAGAATAGCGGAAAGTGGGGGTTTTGTGGGGGCATTTGTCAATTTTCAATCTCTCTCCCCTCCTTGCCTCTTTGTTTTGAGAAAAATCAGAAGTGGGGGAAATTTATGCAATATTTTCTTTACTTTACTTTCAATACGAACGGCAGAGAAAATGAGTTGGAAAAATGACATTGCGGGGCTCACCACCAATGATTTCTCGGAAAAGCTAAAGCTTGAGAAAAGTGACAGCCGTCAGTTTTCTCTCATCTCTTTTATTTGTTTAACAAGCCTTAAACTGCGGGTTTACTTAAACTGCGGGTTTACTGATAGTCCTGTTCGAACGGGGGGCGAGGGGGTGGGGTGGGCAATGGGCCTGTCGGCCTAGTGGTTTGATCCAAACTCGGTGTGAGCTTTTGAGATGTTAGAAATAGATTTAATTTCTCATTAAAATTAAATATGAATCCTTATTTATGTTAAATTTCAATTTTAATAGTGAGATTCACTAAAGAAGCTGATGTGTCTAGGCTCAATTAGTGTTTTTTGCATTTTCTCAATATGAGAGTTACTGGATAAAAGCTACTCTTCATTAAAAAGGAGTTTTAGCTGACGAAGAAACAAACTGAGGTGAAAAAAAAAAAAAAGAATTTCATTTCCAAATTGCCAACTTTTTAGTACCATCAAGAACTGAATCAGAATATCACTATACTTTTTATGTTAGCCGTTTAGAAAGCATCCAATGCTCATGGAAGTCCAACTTGGGACGCTTAACATTGTGCGTGATAGGGCGAGAAAGTGAGAGAGAGAACTCTTTTTTGTTCAAATCCATCAAACTCTCCTCTCTTCTCATCAGTTCATCTAAGAGCAGCGATGCTTTTTTCACTCATATACAGTCATTTAATTAACCAACTGTGCAAAATTATGTAAACAACTCTGTATAATTGGAGATGGCTTCACATCTATAGTGATAATTTGGAGAAGGGAAAATTTCTGAGTTATTATTCATAACTCAATTACATTAATATATATAAAAGTGAAAAATGAAATAAAGAAAATATATATCTAAATAGAATGTATCACATGTATATATACACATATTTAGATACAATGTATCACATATATTACATTTATATATATTGTAAAAGAATCATGGCCGCCTAATAAATAACAATGAATAGATAGCTTGACATTTATTTGCGGCCGACAAACTGAATCCAACACGACTCAAACCAGAAGGAAACTAGTCTGAAAGAGCAAAGAGCAAATATAGTGAGCCAAGTCAACGTGGCTTTTAATGAACCCAAAAGAGTGGAAACAGTGAGTGAGAGAGAGCGAGGGAGGGAGGGAGGCAGAGCCTTCTTTTGACTACTCATTTATTGAAAGAGAAAGTATAGGCTGAGATAATAGAGAAAATTGAACAAACACGAGATAGTCTGGTGTCATTCCAAAAAAATTTTAACCAACTGTGCAAGAATTGATAAGAATTGATAAGAATTAGCGGCTAATTCTTTACTAACTCTTGTTTTGAAGATAAGAAAATACCTCGAATCATACATTCATCCCAAAAAAATATGGGGGAGGAGAAAATTTTCATTCCCCACCGTGCCCGAGTCTAGATTCCGACGTCCACGGCGACTTTCACTCTAATTACACAGTGGCTCGACACCATGGAAGACTCTGAAGGACACATTTCATGTCTTATCTTTGTCCTCGTCGGTGCTCATATGTTCCTACAATGGACTGTGCGCAATATCTCCATTACCACCAGTGCAAAATTAGTATAAAGTAAAAGATAAAGTAAGAGAGTGGGGTTTAGATCAATAATCAACAACAAACATAAGATTGAGTCTTTATGAAATGAAATCTCAATAAAAGTTTTACTTGTTGATACAGAAACTCGATTAGAGAAAATTTTATTTATTGTTTCTGATTTCACATTTGCTCCACCTTAATCAAAGTAACAATATATTGATAACAATGGTGGATTTTGTGTAAACTAAACTCCCAAGAATGACAACAAGCTGAACCTACCTGAATTTGTCGTGTGCCACCAAATTCACACTTCTTCTTCTTCTTCATTTTTCTTTTTTCTTCTTTGAGTAAAATGGTGGGTGTAAAACCTCTAGCGTTTCATAATGAATAGTTAACAAAATAAAAGTCCATAAAGAGGATGAGACAGAACTTTGTTCCACCCAAAAAAAAAAACATAAAGTAAAAGAAAGTGCAGGATGAAAGAAAACCAAAAACTCCAAGAAAATAAAAGACACCAAGGGAAGTAAAATTCGGCCAGACTCCGAGAAGTTATAGTAGGATTTTGAGCTTATACTCTCTCTCTCCCTCTTCTATAAATTGTTTTTTTCATATCGCTCTCTTTTATTCTCATTTTGGGCTTAACTCAACAATGTTCATCATAACAAACACCTAGATTGCCAATTGATGCTTTTTCTCATCCAACCAACATACGCTTTACCTTGACCTTTGCATGAGCTATTAATGTTTTGCTTCGACTACAGTCTTCTATTAATTAAAGTTGGCATCAACCATCATTTCATCGAAGGTGGCTGAACTCATCCCATCACATGCAGAGCTTAACATTAACAAAGCGCACAGCTCTCGCAATGAATCTTTTGAGCTTGAGTCGATGCTTTCCTTCAACCACAATCCTTCCCTCTTTTCTAATAACATGCATGCATGCATGCAAGCAACTTTCTCTCTCTTCCCTTTCTCTCTTTTTCATGTCAATTTTCAATTGAATCTTTTCTCCATCATGTGAGCAGTCTCAACTTTGGAGTGGACCCATGAATAGCATCTGAATCTATAATATGGTGGAGGCTGCATCCATTTGTTTTGGGTGCGCCATACCTCTGTGCTGCACTTATTGGGAGCACATGCAATTTGAATTGATCTCATTCTCAGCCTGTTGGATATAAGATTAAGTTGTTTGAACTCAAAAGTCAAAATGGGAGAGATTTAAGGGGAAAATCCAGTTTTTGGACTCGCTTAAGAAAATGAAATTTTAATTTCGAGATGCTCTGATATTATTTTAATCCATTTTTTTTTTTCACAATTATTTTAATTTTATCCTTTTACCCCCTAAATGTTTGTGCGGTAAGAATTGAATTTAGATTGCTCTAATACTACTTCAAAATCCCTACATTTACACTAAAATACTAAAGTTATGACGAGAGTTGAGAATAATATTTTAGATTCTAACGGAAACAAAATAGTTATGAGGTGCAGACTATTCAGGTCCGTTGCAGACTATTCAAATGAAAGCAACGGATTTGGATCCTCCCTTTTGCGTTAACATTAGTAGATGATACAAATCATTATCAAAATCATTCACTACTTTGTGCATGACTCTGATTATTTCGAGATGTAAAATAGTTATGAGTGCACAGAAAGTGTTGAATCACAGTTGTCTAGAAAACTATAGGCGGCTGACACATACATCGCCCCTGCAACAATGGATGTTACATGCAGTACATCCAACTACATCAAAATAAACAGCCCAAGTGATGAATGTCAGGATGCAATGAACCACACATCCTCTGAGATATATACATCAAGAAAATGAAAAAATGTCATCCAAAATATGCAATATATATAATCAAATAATGCAGTGAATTAAGCTCCAATTGCATTGAATCAGACACTCAAGGGGTCCTTGCGTTGATATGAAATTAGAGGCAAATGAGTGCTACTTGTGCATGAAGTCGCTCCAACGTGTATCAAAATGTAGGCCTAGCCAAAGAGTAAAGAATTATGGAAGTCAAGTGACAAATAAATTGGCCATGGGGACGCTCACCGATCGATTGAAGTCGATGTGCTCGAACCCCGCAATTAATTAATTAATATCTCTAAGACAATGATTTATACATATAGGAAGAAAAAAAAAACTGTATACTATAATCAAATATGACCCTAATTAGATTTTGGATGAGGATTGTGCCAGTTTAGTTAGCATCCACGTGTCTGAAAGATACGCGATTACAGCCATGAATGAATGACCACGTGACAACCAGTTTAACCTACCGGATTAAGGACATGATTAATAATAATAATTGAAATAAAGTTTCATAGTTAGTCTTTCTATTAGCTATCCATCTTTTTTCACAATCAAAGAAAAACAAAAATGACATGACATTAGAAAGGAAAAAAAATGAAAGAAAATGAAAAGAATGAACCCACATGCAACCAAAAATCCCAAACCTACATCTTTCTATACAAGAATGCGGCCCAACTAGACCAGACTGGACCGACTTAATGTGCTAATTGTAGGGAGAGAGGAGATAAAAGCTTGATGGTAGAGTTTTTTAACTCATCGGAAGAGATAGGGCAGAGATTGGAATGCAAAAGGAGCCAGAACGCAGTCCACAGCGTGCCAGAATGCAGTCCACAGCGTGCCAGAATAGAGGCCGGTCGACCGCCATGCACAACGTGCACAACACCTATAACCCCCTGCTCCCTGATGTACGTATCACAGTATCAATTCTCGATACGGCGTACAAAGTTGATTTAATCTTTCTGCTAGTCAGAGTGAGCCGATTTCAGTTTCAGATATTATTTTTCAATATTTTAGATTTTTCAGAATTTTCTGAAATTTTTCTGGCTTATTTTAGAAAATCTCTATAGTCGGTGTGGACCAATACCGATAATCGGCTTTACGATTTTTAATTCACAAATGGAGTTGCATACCTTATTAAAATAATATAAAAATTCATTTTTTATTTCTTTTTCTTTTCTTCTTTCTTCTTCCCCACGTTTCTTCTCCACTGCCTTTATACCACCGCCCTTTCTCTCTCTTAATCAGCCGAACCCCTCCAAATCCCCACCGCCTTATTTCTCTCTCTCCCCTCTCTCTAATATACTCTCTCTCTCTCTCCATCCATAACTCTCCTCTCTCTCTCTCTCTCTCTCTCTCTCTCTCTTCTCTCTCTATCTCACTGTTTCTCGCCTCCTCACTCTCTCTTTGACCTGCGGCCGGAGGCTCGACCTGCGGCCGGAGGCCGGCGCGTCGCCGGCGGCCTAGCCGGTGACCGGCGCTCCCAACCGGGTCACCCCCTCTCTTTCTTTCTTCCTCTGTTTCCTCCTCTTCTTCTTCTTTTTCTTCTTCTTCCTTTCTTTCTCTTCCAGTTTCTCTCTCTCTCATTCTTTTTCTCTCTCTTTCTCTCTCCCTCTCTCTGCCTAACCGCCGCCGGCGGCTAGACTTGCCGCTGGCGAGCTCCCTCGCCGCCGGCCAGCTGAACTGGCTGGCCATGGCGTGCGCGGCAGCAGCGGCGCTGCTGCTGCTGCTGTCTATTGGGTAGGTTTTGAAACCCATAAACCCATTAACCCAATCACTTAAGTTTTGGGTTGGATCTAAACCCGACACGTTATGAGCCCAAACCCGCATCCAAACCCAATAAAGATAATATTACTGAAAACCCCCTGCTAAATTTTATTAATTGCATTTGAAATATCTTTATTACATATTTAACCCTTTTATGTGTTTCTAGTATTCAGGCAATATCTGGAGCATCCGGACTCCGATTTGGACGATTCTGGAACCGTTGCGATCGTGGGAAAAAGAGCTATCTTCCCATGGCTAGTTTGTGAGTGTTTTTATTTTATAAATTATATTTATTTAGAGATCCTAAATTGATTGATTGCTTTTAGTCATAAATCTTGATTATGGATAAATCATTGTAACTATTAATTAATAACTTGTAATTATTGGAAACTCATTGTAATAGGAATAAACTATAATATTGTAAGTTGCTTCCTGATTTAAGATAACTATAGGTGATTTAATAATAATAACAATAAATACTGAAATATACAACTCTGACACAGTCATCATACCTGCACAGTCACTGACACTCGGGCCACTATTTCACCATATTCTTGGACACTATTATTTCATGTATTGTATCACAGTTAGATAACTATCATTACATGTATACTGATCCACAGATACTCTATGACACTACACTGTCACTAGGCATGAATGCTAGACACCGTTATTTCATGCACTGGTATCATCATTACACGGATACTATAGTTCACTGGACATGGTATTACATTATACACTGACCACTGTTATTACATGTACTAGTGATACACAGATATGTTACACGGATTATTGCTACACATATATGTTCCACTGGTACACGGATATACCAATTCACGGAATACCGCATTTTATATTATTGTTATCATCGTTACATGGATGCTCGGTACACAGTTATGTCATGTTTACACATCACTGTTACACATGCATGTATTGTTTCTATATTTTTGTCTTATGGATCACTGTTTATATTGCATGTATATTCAGGTATTCCTATTGCATGATTGTTTCCCGTTATTGATATTCTCGTTACTAGATACATGAGCTGCTGATATGCAATGTGTGGAACTAAGTGCCACGTGGATCTAAGCCACGGGGGCCACCTCTAGAATCCCACATCTATTGTTTCCCGTTTCCCGTTATCGTGTTTCGTGCTATCAACAGAGCTCATGTCCTGTTATCGTGTTACATGTATCATGTACTGTTCTTGTTCCTGATACCCTGTGTACATTAAATGTATGAAATATAAGATGGGAATGGGGGAGACTTGACGGTTGACTAGATCTTGTCGGGTGGATGTCTGGATCCATTATTTGTCCCACTGCAGGGGACGGGGTAGTGCTGGCTACCGTCTGTTATAACTCATGAGCTCCCGTTTCCCGTTATTGATTTAGCTCATTGAGTTTCTGTTACATGTTACAGCCTTAGCGGGCTGGCCCTGGTCTCAGCAGCCAGGGGTCTGTTTAAGGCCGTGATCCCGGGTATGCACGGGATACACCTACCCGATAAGAGCTCCTCGACTATTTGGTTTCCAATTAACATAATAAAACAGTATACACAATAGTGACGTCGGGAACACTTGTTATTTGGTCACTCTCTCGTTTGGATAATGGTACCCGTATGCCATGTCCGGATGAGTTCGACTGGAGTGCGGGCTCCAGTATGAACTGCCAGTGGTATGGGATACTGGAAGAGATTGATTAAAATATCAGGTGGTACTGATTGTTATTATTGTATAAATAACATGACTTGCCTGATACATGTATACTATTGTGTAGTTGTACTTGTCACTGTTCCTGATATGTTATCCACTATCATGTTACCTGTAGACTTTGCTACATTACAAGATGCTTGTTACACTTCATGTGGTGACACACTCTTCATGTACACGTATACCTTGCATTGTATGGCTTTAATTCCTGTATATCCTATAGACACTATTCCTGTATGCTCACATCGCTATAGAGTGGTTGCATACTTCATCTACATATTCATTTCCATCACGTCATCACTATACAACAGTATTTATTATATAAAACTGGATACTGCTGTAGACATGACCCAATGATAACATGCTAGGTGGTGATAGTATTAAAAGATGACATTTTATATTTCTACTGAGTATTAAATTCCCATTATGGTATCACTGATAAATAAACATGTATTATATATTATTATCGTGCTTGTATTATTATAGTACATATTACTACCTCCTTCATTTTACCACTCACTAGGTCGCTTTCTGACGACCCTGGGTTTGCGTGCCCAGGTTGGAGATCTGAGTTATCGTATTGTCAGATAGTCCATTGGATTCACATAAGAGACTCGTCCTCGAGACCATTCATAGGTATCTTTGTGATTTGTTTCTGTTATCTTATTTATCTCTGTTTTTCCTATCTGTTATGATCACTAACCTCTTTTTGCAGGTATTCTTGTACTTATTTAATGCTGGAACTCTTGTATATATGGAGGCTATTTCCTGTACTGAGGCTTAGCGTATATACGTGAGGGTATCTCCGCCCTGCGTATGTACGTCGCCATAACGTCCCCGTACCTGCGGGATCGGGGCGTTACATAGTGGTATCAGAGCCTAGGTTCACACCTGGTGCGGGTAACCACCTGGGTCAATGCTTGGGCTCTAACCAACAGTACAATCAGGTTCAGATTAACTTATCTGTATCTGAATTTGGGGATTCCAGCGACGAGTACAAGAATACAATGTCATTGACAATTCATTCCTCGACTCTTTTGCATTCCTTACTTACAGTTGTCAACCAGAATATCTGATTTCCTTCTCGCTTTCTTTTCATCTTATTGCTTCCAATCCGTTAGCGTTAGTTCACTACAATAATTCTCCATCCCGAGTTCCTTATAGATATCAGAGAGCGCATCGAAAGCGTCGTGTGCCCGTAACATTTAGGCTTTGGGGCTGTAAATCTTGCCCTCCCACCTGAATTGAAATTTCGAGGACGAAATTTTTTGTAAGATGGGGAGAAATGTAACCCCCTGCTCCCTGATGTACGTATCACAGTATCAATGCTCGATACGGCGTACAAAGTTGATTTGATCTTTCTGCTAGTCAGAGTGAGCCGATTTCAGTTTCAGATATTATTTTTCAATATTTTAGATTTTTCAGAATTTTCTGAAAATTTTTTGGCTTATTTTAGAAAATCTCTATAGTGGGTGTGGACCAATACCGATAATCGGCTTTACAATTTTTAATTCACAAATGGAGTTGCATACCCTATTAAAATAATATAAAAATTCATTTTTTATTTCTTTTTCTTTTCTTCTTTCTTCTTCCCCACATTTCTTCTCCACCGCCTTTATACCACCGCCCTTTCTCTCTCTTAATCAGCCGAACCCCTCCAAATCCCCACCGCCTTATTTCTCTCTCTCTCCCATCTCTCTAATATACTCTCTATCTCTCTCCATCCATAACTCTCCTCTCTCTCTCTCAATCTTTCTCAATCTCTCTCTTTCTTTCTTCTCTCTCTATCTCACTGTTTCTCGCCTCCTCACTTTCTCTTTGACCTGCGGCCGGAGGCCGACGCGTCGCCGGCGGCCTAGCCGGTGACCGGCGCTCCCAACCGGGTCACCCCCTCTCTTCTTTCTTCCTCCTTTTCCTCCTCCTCTTCTTCTTTTCTTCTTCTTCCTTTCTTTCTCTTCCAGTCTCTCTCTCTCTCTCTCTCTCTCTCTCTCCCTCCCTCTCTCTGCCTAACCGCCGCCGGCGGCTAGACTTGCCGCCGGCGAGCTCCCTCACCGCCGGCCAGCTGAACTGGCCGGTCATGGCGTGCGCGGCAGCAGTGGCGCTGCTGCTGCTGCTGTCTTTGTTGGGTTCGGGTATGAACCCAAACCCGTTAGTGCTATTGGGTAGGTTTTGAAACCCATAAACCCATTAACCCAATCACTTAAGTTTTGGGTTGGATCTAAACCCGACCCGTTATAAGCCCAAACCCGCATCCAAACCCGATAAAGGTAATATTACTGAAAACCCCCTGCTAAATTTTATTAATTGCATTTGAAATATCTTTATTACATATTTAACCCTTTTATGTGGTTCTAGTATTCGGGCAATATCTGGAGCATCCGGACTCCGATTTGGAAGATTATGGAATCGTTGCGATCGTGGAAAAAAGAGCTACCTTCCCATGGCCAGTTTGTGAGTGTTTTTCTTTTATAAATTATATTTATTTAGAGATCCTAAATTGATTGATTGCTTTCAGTCATAAATCTTGATTATGGATAAATCATTGTAACTATTAATTAATAACTTGTAATTATTGGAAACTCATTGTAATAGGAATAAACTATAATATTGTAAGTTGCTTCCTGATTTAAGATAACTATAGGTGATTTAATAATAATAACAATAAATACTGAAATATACAACTCTGACACAGTCATCATACCTGCACAGTCACTGACACTCGGGCCACTATTTCACCATATTCTTGGACACTATTATTTCATGTATTGTATCACAGTTAGATAACTATCATTACATGTATACTGATCCACAGATACTCTATGACACTACACTGTCACTAGGCATGAATGCTAGACACCGTTATTTCATGCACTGATATCATCATTACACTGATACTATAGTTCACAGGACATGGTATTACATTATACACTGACCACTGTTATTACATGTACTAGTGATACACAGATATGTTACACGGATTATTGCTACACATATATGTTCTACTGGTACACGGATATACCAATTCATGGAATACCGCATTTCATATTATTGTTATCGTCGTTACATGGATGCTCGGTACACAGTTATGTCATGTTTACACATCACTGTTACACATGCATGTATTGTTTCTATATTCTTGTCTTATGGATCACTGTTTATATTGCATGTATATTCAGGTATTCCTGTTGCATGATTGTTTCCCGTTATTGATATTCTCGTTACTGGATACATGAGCTGCTGATATGCAATGTGTGGAACTAAGTGCCATGTGGATCTAAGCCACGGGGGCCACCTCTAGAATCCCACATCTATTATTTCCCGTTTCCCGTTATCGTGTTTCGTGCTATCAACAGAGCTCATGTCCTGTTATCGTGTTACATGTATCATGTACTGTTCTTGTTCCTGATACCCTGTGTACATTAAATGTATGAAATATAAGATGGGAATGGGGGAGACTTGACGGTTGACTAGATCTTGTCGGGTGGATGTCTGGATCAATTGTTTGTCCCACTGCAGGGGACGGGGTAGTGCTGGCTACCGTCTGTTATAACTCATGAGCTCCCGTTTCCCGTTATTGATTTAGCTCATTGAGTTCCTGTTACATGTTACAGCCTTAGCGGGCTGGCCCTGGTCTCAGCAGCCAGGGGTCTGTTTAAGGCCGTAATTCCGGGTATGCACGGGATACACCTACCCGATAAGAGCTCCTCGACTATTTGGTTTCCAATTAACATAATAAAACAATATACACAATAGTGACGTCGGGAACACTTGTTATTTGGTCACTCTCTCGTTTGGATAATGGTACTCGTATGCCATGTCAGGATGAGTTCGACTGGAGTGCGGGCTCCAGTATGAACTGCCAGTGGTATGGGACACTGGAAGAGATTGATTAAAATATCAGGTGGCACTATTGTTATTATTGTATAAATAACATGACTTGCCTGATACATGTATACTATTGTGTAGTTGTACTTGTTACTGTTCCTGATATGTTATCCACTATCATGTTACCTGTAGACTTTGCTACATTACAAGATGCTTGTTACACTTCATGTGGTGACACACTCTTCATGTACACGTATACCTTGCATTGCATGGCTTTAGTTCCTGTATATCCTATAGACACTATTCCTGTATGCTCACATCGCTATAGAGTGGTTGCATACTTCATCTACATATTCATTTCCATCACGTCATCACTATACAACAGTATTTATTATATAAAACTGGATACTGCTGTAGACATGACCCAATGATAACATGCTAGGTGGTGATAGTATTAAAAGATGACATTTTATATTTCTACTGAGTATTAAATTCCTATTATGGTATCACTGATAAATAAACATGTATTATATATTATTATCGTGCTTGTATTATTATAGTACATATTACCACCTCCTTCATTTTACCACTCACTAGGTCGCTTTCTGACGACCTTGGGTTTGCGTGCCCAGGTTGGAGATCCGAGTTATCGTATTGTCAGATAGTCCATTGGATTCACATAAGAGACTCGTCCTCGAGACCATTCATAGGTATCTTTGTGATTTATTTCTGTTATCTTATTTATCCCTGTTTTTTCTATCTGTTATGATCACTAACCTCTTTTGCAGGTATTCTATTACTTATTTAATGCTGGAACTCTTGTATATATGGAGGCTATTTCCTGTACTGAGGCTTAGCGTATATAAGTGAGGGTATCTCCGCCCTGCGTATGTACGTCGCCATAACGTCCCCGTACCTGCGGGATCGGGGCGTTACAACACCAGTTCGGTCGACCGCTCGATCGATCGAAGGAAGGAGCGGTCGACCAGAGCGATCGATCGACTGGCACGAGCCAACTTTCTGTTGGCGACGGTCGACCGACCGGTCCACCAAAGGAGGGATCGGTCGACCCGACAGACGGATCTGCTTGTCCTATTGGGATTCGAATTTCAAATTTGATCCGGAGTCGAATCCAATTGTGTTTTCCTAAAACTCTAGAATTCTCTGACTATTAATTAAGCGGTAAAGCCCCAATGAATTGCAGCCTGCAATTGATCATTGAATCAATAAGATCTCTCTCCCTTTGCCAAAGGACGTAGGCAAATTGCCGAACCTCGTTAAATATTGTGTTTGATTTTCTCTCTTGTTTAATTGTTCTTGTCTTTTAGGTACTTCTCTGGTGCATCTCTCTCTCTATTGGTTTGAGTTTCTCATTGGTTGTTACTCCGACACGCGCAATCAGTGGTATCAGTGCATCCCAAGTTCATCTTGGGATCGTGTGTGGATTTCAAGAGCATTGGTGGCTGTTTGGCGGAGATCGTGTGTCGATCTCGGAGTAGCATTGGGATTGTTTGTGGTATCGTGTGTCGATCTCAGAATAACATTTGGATTGCTCAAGGAATTAAATTTGGGGGAGTAGATCATTTCTGAAACTCTCCTAGGGTTTTACTTGAGGTAAAGATCCTATATTTATCTAGTTTTTTGATCTAACTCCATTTGTTTCCCCCATTGTTTTGAGGAATCTACTGAGAAGATGGCTGGAGATAGTACATCTACAGTGAAATTCATGAATCCACATCCATTGAAAATTGATGTGGTAAAGTTTGATGGCAAGAACAACTTTGAGATGTGGAGATGTGAGATGATGGATGCATTGACGACATCAAACCTCGAAGACACTCTACGGGTGAAGAAAAATCCTGAGGCTACTTCTGAACAAGATTGAGATTAGATGAATCCAACGGTGCGTGGTCTGATTAGGTCTTGTTTGACATAAGACATCAAGTATCATGTGCTACATGAAACATTTACAAAGCAGTTGTAGGAGATTCTGGAGAAGAAATATCTGACAAAAAGCATTGAGTCGCGGTTGCAATTAAAGAGGAGTCTTTATCACTTCCAAGTGGAAAAAGGACTCTCCATTGATGAACACATGAATAACTACTCCAAGTTTCTTACAGACTTAGTTAATATGGATGTGAAGATCGAAGAAGAAGATAAGGCAGTGATTCTGCTGAATTCTCTTCCTGATGAAGAGTATGATACCTTCCCCTAACTTTGATCAATGGTAAACAAATACTTAACTACAGTGAGGTGTCAGTTGCTCTTGTAAATTAAGAAGTAAGGAGGTAGGACAAGCTTTTTTCTTCTGAGGGTACATCAGCAGAGACGTTGGTGATAACAGGCAGGAGTTTCAATCGGAAGGGCAAAGGTGATCGTGGGAGATCAAAGTCCATGTCAGGTTTCAGAGATCTGAAGAAGAACCAGTGCACCTTCTGTAAAGAGCTAGGGCACTAGAAGATTGATTGTTCAAAGGCCAAGGGTAAGAAGAAGGAGTCGAAGACCGAGACAAACTTGCACAGGTGGCCAGTCTCAAGCCAGTACTTCACGTGCAGGTGGATCGGACTTAGACTCATCAGTATTATCTTTTTTCATTACTACTACTATTGTTGGTTACTCAGGAGACTTTGAGTGGATGTTAGATACTAGAGCTACCTATCATGTATGTCCAAACAGGGATTAATTTTCTAGCTTTGAGAAGGTAGATGGATGTTTTGTTATCATGAGTGATAATCGTCCATGTAACATGGAAGGAATAGGTACAGTCCAGATCAAGATGTTTGATGGGATGATGCGGGAATTGAAGAAGGTGAGGTATGTACCTCAACTTAAAAGGAATTTTATCTCAGTTAGTGCTTTGAAAACATTGGGACTTGAAGTATCTATAAAAGATGGTGTTCTCAAGATGACTAAAGGCACAATGGTGATTTTTTGAAGGGCGTCCGTCAAAATAATCTCTACTACTTGAAGGATAGTACAGTTACAGGTCAAGTGGCGACTTTTACAGATTCAGATGATGATTCTACCAGGTTGTGGCATATGAGACTCAAACATACAGGAGAAAAGTATTTGCACGCTCTTACAAAGCAAAGACTGTTGAAAGGTGTCAGAACTTACAAATTGGAGTTTTGTGAATATTGCATCATCGAAAAGAAGACCAAGGTGAAATTCGGCACAATGATTCACTGCACCAAGGGGATTCTGGATTATATTTACACCGATGTTTGGGGGCCTACCAAAACATCTTCTATTGGAGATAACCACTACTTTGTGACTTTTATAGATGATTATTCTAGGCGATGTTGGGTATATACCATGAAGCACAAATGAGAAGTCCTAGAATTGTTTGTGGAGTAGAAGAAGAATATGGAAAGAAGCACAGGAAGGAAGATCAAGGTGCTCTAGTCAAATAACGGAGGTGAGTATAAGAGTGATCCTTTCCTAAAGCTATGCCGTGATAAGGGCATAGAAAGACACTTCACAGTAAGGGAAACACCGCAACAAAATGGGATAGCCGAAAGGATGAACATGACCTTGCTAGAGAAGAACCGATGCATGTTATTCAATGCCGAATTATCAAAGAATTTTTGGGCTGAGGCTTTGGCATATGCTTGCTATCTCGTTAACAGGTTTCCTTCATCTGCGATAGGAGGTAAAACTCTTCTGGAAGTTTGGTCAGGGAAAGCTGCTCAGGATTATGATTCGTTAAGGATATTTGGGTGTCCAGCCTACTACCATCTTGAGAAAGACAAGTTAGACTCAAGAGCGAAGAAAGGTGTGTTCGTAGAATTCAAGAGAGAAGTAAAAGGCTACAAGATTTGGGATCCTAAGGATAAGAAGTTTCTCCTCAACAAAGATGTCATATTTGATGAGGCTTCAATGTTGAAGCCTACAATCTCTCAGCATATGGAGATTGAGAAAAGGAAGGGATATCGCAGCAGGTAGAGAGTGATGCTACTTCACCGTCTCTAGAAAGATCAGTATCATTGTAGATCATACCCACGGTGACACAGGATAGTGATCATGTAGCCGATCAGGATACTGGTGAGATGAGGATCAAGGACAGGCTTTGGGTGATGTCCATGAATCCATTGCAGTTGGAAGAACCAAAAGAAATTCACGCAAGCCTAGTTGGTTCACTACAGATATGATTGTGGCTTATGCTCTCCCAGTTGTTGAAGATGCGATCATGTCTACCTATAGGGAAGCTGAAATCAATTCAGAGTCTAAGATGTAGAAGGATGCCATGATGGAAGAGATGAGTTCTCTATATAAGAACGACACTTGAGAACGGACAGAGTTGCCCAAGGGAAAGAAGGCAATTGGCTATAAGTGAGTATATGCAAAGAAATAGGGATCTCTCAAAGATGATACTGTACGCTATAAAGCCAGATTGGTAGCTAAAGGCTACGCACAGCGAGAAGGCATTGACTACAATGAGGTATTCTCACCTGTTGTAAAGCACTCGTCGATTCGTATTTTGCTGGCGCTGGTAACACAGTATGAGTTTGAACTTGACCAGCTCGATGTGAAAACCGCCTTTCTCTATGACGATCTTGATGAGAAGATCTATATGTCTCAGCTGACGGGGTTCAAAACTGCAGGAAATGAGAATATGGTATGCAAGCTGAAGAAATCATTGTATGGAGTAAAGCAGTCTCCTAGGCAGTGGTACAAGCGTTTCGACAGCTTCGTAAGAGATAAAAGTTACACACGTAGCCATTATGACCCATGTGTGTATTACAATAAGCTACTTGGTGAAGAGTACATCTATCTACTATTGTATGTAGACGATATGCTCATCGCTTCTAAGAGCAGAAACGCAATAGATAAATTGAAGAAAAACTTATCTTTCGAGTTCGAGATGAAGGATCTTGATGAAGCGAAGAAGGTGCTAGGCATGGGGATTGAGCGAGACCGAAGAAGTGGCAATGTTAGCTTGACACAAAAGGATATTTGCAGAAGGTACTTCAGAGATTCAACATCAACGGTGATACGAAATCTGTAAGTACACCATTGGCTCCTCATTTCAAGTTAAAAGCCATAATGTCTCCTGCTACTATTGAAGAACGTGAGTACATGACTCGCGTGTCGTATGCTAGCGCAGTTGGTAGTTTAATGTATGCAATAGTGTGTACAAGGTCTGATTTGTCACAAGCTGTCTTGATGATTAGTATATACATGCATGATCCCGGTAGGGGTCATTGGGAGGCAGTAAAGTGGGTTCTACGATACATCAAAGGTACCATAGACGTTGGTTTAGTATTCGAGAAGGATTCTAGGGGTAAGCAAGAGTGTGTCAGATATGTTGATTCCGACTATGCAGGAGACCTCGATAAACGCCGGTTTACAACGGGATATGTGTTTACATTATCCCAATCACCGGTGAGTTGGCGCTCTATTCTACAATCAACTGTTGAATTATCTACTACGGAGGCCGAGTATATGGCCATGACGGAGGCTATGAAAGAGGCAATATCGCTTCAAGGGTTGCTCGATGACTTGGGGATTGATCAGAATCTGTTAAAGATCAACTGTGATAGCATGAGTGCTATCTATTTGGCAAAGAACTAGGTGTATCATGCAAAAATGAAGCACATTGACGTCAGGTTTCAGTTTGTTCGGGAGATTCTTGATGAAGGTGACATTGAGTTAATAAAGATTCACACAAAGGAGAATCCCGCAGATATGCTCATCAAGGTGATTTCGGGAGTGAAACTTACACATTATAAAGAGTTACTTCATATCCTTCCAGTTGCTTGAGTTCGGTAGAGCTCGTTTGGATGAACTACGGATGGCTTGATCCCTTGGGTAAGGTACGTAGGCAACCACATAGGTGCAGCCCCTTTCGGGTCAACATGTACTGTGTTGAGTTCGGCTGGGATTTGAGTAATCTTCACCGAGGTGAAAAATTGTAGGGAGAGAGGAGATAAAAACTTAATGGTAGAGTTTTTTAACTCATCAGAAGAGATAGTGCAGAGATCGAAGTCCAAAAGGAGTTAGAACGCAGTCCACAGCATGCCAGAATAGAGGCAGGTCGACCGGCATGCACCGCGTGCACAACACCAGTTCGGTTGACTGGCCGGTTGACTGAAGGAAGGAACGGTCGACCGGAGCGGTAGATCGACTGGCATGAGCCAACTTTCCGTTGGCGTCGGTCCACCGAAGGCGGGGTCGATCGACCGAGCGGTCGACTGACAAACGAATTTGCTTTTCCTATTAGGATTCGAACTTCGTTTCTGATCCAGAGTCGAATCCAATTGTGGTTCTAAACTCTAGGACTCTTTGGCTATAAATTAAGGGGTAGAGCCCCCATGAATTTTAACATGTAATTGGTCATTGAATCAATAAGATCTCTCTTGGCCCGAGGACTGTGGCGCCTCGATCCCGGCGGGTACGGAGACGCCACTGCGACGTACATACGCAGGGCGATGGTACCATCACGAATGTACGCTAAGCATCAATACAACACAATACAGGGATCAGAGTGCGAAAATATTTGGTGTTATACATTCCAACATAAAATAGTACAAGTACTTAGTCATCACAAATAGTGACATAATATTACATTAATATTACATCACTAGATAGTACAAAAGTAGACTGTACAGGGTACAAAAGATAATAACTCACGAGCTGGAAAAGAGAATCTCGCGAGCGGGAAAGGACAAGAAGAGACTACGGCTGCTCCGCCTGCTCCTCGAAGTAGGCCTGGTCCTCAGCTGATGGGTCCACCTCGGTCCAAGCTGCTAGATCTGGACATGCAAATTCTGGCCAAAACCAATTAAAATGTGGCTCTATAAATAAATTTCTACATCACCACGAAGACAAAAAGGACAAACTGGAACACCATGCATGTAGAACACAGTAATTATACTAGTTTTTAAATTATACTATAATAAAAGTCAAAGGTGAATAATGATGAGAGCGAGTATGACCGTAAAAGGGAACATGTTTTGATATTAATAAAGAATGTGAAGCAATCGAGTGCAGGAACAAAAAGAAAAATTCTGAATGACATGCTATGAATTTGTTAAAGCAAGGGCCATAATTAATTGGAGGTGAATACCTACATGGGGATACATAGGGATACAAACAATCTTCGACCCTACAGCTAAGACATGGAGATCGCTTCCCAAGCAAAAATATAACTACTACAGGTAGGGCTGTAAATGGTACCCGAAAACCTAGTAACCCGATCCGCCCGTTTACATATTTAACGGGTTTGGATCTAAAAAGTTAGACCCGAATTCTTATCGGGTCGGGTTCGGGCAAGACACTTCAAACCCGCAACCCAATAACAAAACCAAAAAGAGAATAAATGTTATAAAATGAAATTCACCATAATACATTTCACTCTATTTAAATTGATAAAATTATATAAATGAGAACTTAATGATATTATTATAAAAATAAAATATGTAGGTTTTCAATTTACATCTAATAAATTTGAAATTCACTTTAAAAAAATAACTTTAATTGAAAGTTGAATATAACTATTTAAAATCTGAATCCGACCCGAACCCGAATCCAAATCCGAATCCGAATTCCTTATCGGGTTCGGGTTCGGATATGGCATGGATCCGACCCGAACCCAACCCGTTTACACCCCTTACTACAGGTGAAAGATTGTCATTTGTCATATCAAGCGAATTGTGTATAACCAATGGCATAGCTGGAGTTTTAAACTCGATGGGGGGGGGGGGGCACACTTTCATGTACCAGCCTAAATCTGATTAGAATAAAAGAAAAAAAAACTATTTATAACATTTATATCTTTAAATTAAAATTTCATAATACTAGTTCAAAATTAATAATATGTTAAAAAATTAAATTATTAATCTATTCTAAATGCCTTCAGAATTTATCTCCCTTACTTTTCAAGTAGAGTAAAATGTACATGTTTATTATTATAATTCTTAAATTATTCTTAATATATAATCCACCTCTATTGTTGAACACTTGATTTATAAATAGTTTATCTTTTCTAGTAAATTTTTTGTTTTTCTTTCCTTTTTTATTTGCATTCTTTTATTTCCCATATTTTATTTTTGTCATGTGTTAAACGCTCTCTTAAATTAATAAAAAGTTATGGGAGAAATAAGAGAAAAAGTACAAAAAGAAATTAAACTTATTATTTTGAATTAATAAAGTGCTTTGTTGGGAAAATAGGGTTAAAAAATTAAAAAACAATTAGAAAGAAAATAAACATATATTTTATTAACACAACAACAACATCTAAGCCATTTGTTCCCAGTACTTGGGGTAGGCTACATAAACCAAAAGAGAATTATACCGGATAGGGCACATGGATCAGCTTTCTCCACTCATTCTTATAGAGCAATATGCCATCATTAAGATCTTTAACCTCTATATCTTATCGTATCACGCCCATCCATGTTTTCTTCGATCTCCCATTCGCTCTTTTAACTTGCCTAATTTGATGCGCTAGCGCATCTGTAGGTCTACGTCGCACTTGACCAAACCATCGTAGGCGGTTTTCTCTCCTCTTCTATAGGGGTTACGCCTATCTTACTACGAATATCCTCATTTCTCACCTTATTTCTACCACTGTGCATAACATGAAGCATCAATTTCCAATATTATGCATGCGTATGATCACTACTATTGTAAGAAACTTACAGATGAAAATTAACTTATTGTTGCCACCCATTCGTAAGATAAAAACATAATGTTGATAAGAATAGAGCAAAATGCAATATAATAGCTTTCTGTATACAAAAATAAACCATTGTTAGTGGCATTATCATGCCATCCCAATGAAGTAGACATCTTAAAAATATTATGACTCATTTGGAAGCCCCATAAAACCGACATGATTATTTCAAGTATTACAATTTAGTTTGGTAGGTTAAAATCTTCACACAAGTACACGTAATCGTTGAGCTAAAAAATGTTAGCTTATATCATAAGCCAGCTATTGGGCTGCATTTTGAATGCCCACATCTGGCATGATTGTTTCAAGTATTACAATTTAATTCTCGATTTATACAATAAATCTTCCCCTAGAGTCACCACGATACTTCAGTGATACTTAATAAGAGTTGCCTTGTGAAGCGTATTTCGGCTTGCATCAATTAAATCCTTCATCTCATAAGGCAAGAGGCGGGGGGAATCCCCGTCCATCCTAGAAATTTGCTTTGTATATACCTTAGCTATTATGTCGTACATTTTTTATTTCACTAAATTATCTTCAATTTTTTTTCATGAGACCCAAACGTCATTAACAAAAAAATGCAATAACCATAATGCCCTCTCATTCAACGTCATCAAAACCCATTTCCCTCCAAAAATCCCTCAAGCTTCTCTCCTTCAACCTCATCAAACTCATTTCCTTCCAAAATCCCATCCCCACTTTCCTCCCTCAAAACTCAGCCATACACCCACCAAGTCCTCCGCAAATTCGTAAATCTCCTAATGGTGGCTCAGTGTGCAGTCCATATGGGGTCCCAACAATGAAATAATTAGTTGGAGGTGGAGGGGACAATGGAGGGCTAAGGGAGAGGAGGGCGGTGGAGGGCTAAAGGGGGAACTGTGGAGGGTTGAGGGGTGGAGGAGGGAGCAGTGGAGGGCTAAAGGGGTGGAGAATGGCGGTGGAGGGGTGGTGGAGAGCGGGGTTGCCGCCGAGGGGGAGCGGTGGAAAGTTGAGGGAGTGGAGGGGTTGAGGGGGCGGTGAAGGGTGGGATCGTCGTCGAGGGGGAGCAGTAGAGGGTTGAAGGGGGGCGGTGGAGGCATGGTTCACAGTCTCGGCCGCCGACTCGGCAGGCACTGAGACGGATTGGTCTCGTTGACTCGGATCGGTCTCGGGCGATACGCGCAAAACGCTACATAGAAAGCTCAAAAAATTCTGAAAAAATCACGATAAATCTTAAAAAAATGTAGACTTCCACATTCATGTATCACATGTCCAAAACATATCACCTAGCACACTAAACATAAAGCGAAAGCATAAATATAAGCGTCGGTAGAAGCATACCAAAATACATGCACAATATAGTAAATTGCACAAACTACATTCATAAATACATGCTAATGTAGTTATTTTCATATTGAATTGTGATGAAGCACAAAATCATCATAATCATCTACGGTAAGTAGATAAACCGATACTAGTGCTCATATATCTCTCAAGTTGTGGTCTGTAGTCATGGACATATTCACACCATAATGTTGGCCTGATGTCAAACTCAACATTTGCATATGACCTTCAAGACTAAAAGTTTCTCTATCAGCACTATTGTTACCTCATTATTGTCATCATCACCACCGCCGCCATCACCGCCATCATTGTCATCATTATCATCACCATCTTCACCATCATCACTACTAGAACTGGATAAAACCCTCACATCTTTACCACCACCACCATCATCTGCTTCTCTTATACATCGGAAGGGGGAGGGGGAGAGATCGAAAACAGGGAGAGAGATGGAGGGGGAGGGGAAAGAGACAGGGACGGACAGGAGATGAAAAGGGAGTGAGAGAGGGAGGGGAGGGAAAGAGACAGAGACGGACGGGAGATGGAGAGGGGGGAGAGGGAGAGAGAGCGGATGAGAGAGGGAGGGGGAGAGAGAGAAATAGGAGGGTGAGGGAAAGAGACACAGAGAGAGAGGAACATCACCTGGGGTTGGGGAGGAGCGGCCGAAGGCGACGAGGGCGGCGGAGTCCAGATCTGAGCGGCGAGGATCGGGCAGCGGCGATCTCCAGATCTGAGCGAGAGAGGTAAGTTTCTTTTTTTTCTTTTTCTTTTTTCTTTATACCCGTTCGTCACGGGTGAATATACGTTTCGAGCCGACTCGGCTGAGTCGCGACCGATTCGACCGTGAATCGGCTGAGTCAACTCCGATTCTCGGCCGAGTCAGTCTCCTCTGAGTTGAGTCGACCGACTCCATGACTCGGACTCGTCTCGGAGCGGACCGAGACGGATACGACTCGGCCGACTCGTCTCCGACTCGGCCGAGTTTTTGAACCATGGGTGGAGGGCGGGGGCGCCGCCAAGGGGGGGCGGGAGGAAGTGGTTGCTGGCGGTGGGGACGGAGCACTGTGCCGGAGGCGGTGCCAAGAAGAGTGATGGGGGAGGAGGATCAGAAGGAGAGGACGGTGACGACGGCGATGACGAGTAATGGGAAAATGTGGACGCCGGAGTCGCCGCATGCGAAGGCGATGCGAACAATGGAGGCGAGGGAGGCCTCGACGGGGGAGGGAAAAGGAGGAGAGTAAAGCAACTATTGAGTTTGAGAAAAAAGGGGGAGGGAGGGGGCATGCAATTCAGAAAATAAATATCCACGATTAACCTTTTGCCAAAAAACCATATGTTTCCAATAACTCATCTTTGGCTTTTGTAACAAATATGTTGTAATGTTCTTAAACTCTCTCAACTTGTCTGCATCACAAATCTACCACAAGACATTACTTTAATGATATGTAATATGTGTGATATAACCTATCAAAACCTATAAAAAATATATGCCTGGCATTATATAGCTTAAAATGCAACTCAATTTTGTAAGATAGGGATGATCTAGTTTATAACTACTTCTCTTGCTTCAGGGTGCTTGCCTAGCCAACAATTCATTCTGGCTCTGCCCAAATTTATTATTAGCTATGTACAAATCACTTCTCCACCTCCAAAAAATATTTTTGAAAAAAAAAATTTCCTCTTCCTCCATTGCATCAAAATATCTTTCAGCTTCCGAAACAAAGTTGAAAACATCATTTTTTTCCAAGACCTCTTAAGGCAAGTAGGCAAGAGCGGCGAACAGTGGTCGTCTCCTTGTACCTTTTTTGTGAAAAATTTGAAAATAATGTGTTAAAAAGAAAATAAAGCAAATTCTTAATTTAAAAAAAAAGAACAAATGGATTTTGCATTGGAATGATTTACTTCCAAAGTCCATAAAGAATATATCGTGCTTCTAAAAAGTCACTATTGTGCGGTAAAAGAGCCCCCTATGTCATCTGTTCAACCTGTGAGATTGGGTCCACAGATTCGGAATTCAAAAAAATTAACTCATGAAAGATTATAAGTGGAAAAGAAATCAATACAATATACTAGCCCCGTATTGCCTGAGATAGCAGCATAGGAGAAGCAGAAGCAAATTAACAAGGGTTCATTAACATTTATGCAGAAGTTGCAAACATAGATATGACCATAATCAAAACTGATTGGAGGAAAAAAAATTAATGTAACTGATCTTAAAGATTTTTTGGGTAAAGACTTTGTTCGCGTTGTTCCAGTCAAACCACCATATCCGTGTATGTGCGTCTTTTTTTCTTCTTTTGTGTGAGTGAACATATACGAACACAATAACTCAATATAAATGGCACTTGTAGAAACTTGCACAAAAACTCACTGATTTGTATTACCACCCAACGGTTGAGAACAAAAATTGGACGATGATTTTTGCTGAATTAGACCAATTTTTGAGAGTTGAGTAATACAAATTGTGACATAATATTAGTAAGGTGTTGTAGACACAGAAACAGACACGGAGAATTGATCACAACAATTATCCAAAATCTAGCCAGTCAGAAGGACCTAGCTACATATGTATATATTTCTATTGATTATGTGTATATTTAACTTATGTAAATATATAGATTGGGTTGAATTATATATCAAATAATCTAATATTAAAGTGATCTTATAAATAATTAGTCTTCGTCAAAATGGGAGTAACATACTTCATCTTAAACAATTACTGAGTCAATTAATACCCACGTAATGTGGGAAGTTAATCTCCATTATAGAAGGATTCTAGGGGACAATTCTACCCCTAAATCCCCCTATAAATAGCTATGAAAGCTACGAGAGAGGGGGCTTCTTTTTTCCTTTTTCTGGAGGATTTTCTGAACTAAGGGGAAGCAAATTCAGCAACCTAAAAGTTTAAAACTTTTGAAAGAGAGGAAAAGCATTCCTTTTTAAAAAGAGAACTCCAACACTTGCTGCATTCAATTGGAGTTATTTCAATCTCTTTGAGAGCATCCTACGATATCCAAGAGAAGATTTTCGTTCAGGCGTCACTCTCCATTTCACACATAGAACTCAGTCTTAAACAAAGAGGAGATCCACTCAAACCCTCCTCTCCTTCGTAATCGAATTTTAATCCATTGTAATCTTCTTTGCAATCAATAAGAATTTTTACACGACTCAAATTTTCAGAGGGAACAGGAATGAGATTCAACAGTCACGGGTTACTCTAAGACGCCATCACTTCATAAAAATTAATAAAAGTTTTTAGTTTTTAAACTCCATAAAACCTACTAAAAGTTATAAAGAAAACCTAAAAAGAATCATATTAAGTAATTAAACAAAAAACTGAATCAGATCTTTTTAAAATTATACTAATAACTCATTTAGAAAATCATTTAAGGAATCATTTAAGGATAAGTAAAATTAAAGAATTAACTAAAAAATCTCACAATAAAGAAAATGGAAATGCACAAGATTGGCATGAAACGAAATTAGTAAGTAAACTAAATTCACTAAAAATATCAACATTGGTCGTGCAAGGAGTCATGAGTCCAAATCCCACAACATCATATTAATAACCTATTCTCATAGAAGAAAGAAAACAGAGAAAACAATCAGTGAAGTGTCCATATGACCTGTACATCAATATTACCAACTATGTGGTGAAGTGAAATCATGAATATAACCACAAATACGCATCATCTATTTTACACATCACAAACATTTTGTGAATGGCTAACAGTAAAGAAATGTAGAATAACAAATTTTATGCCCACACAACATATAATAAAAATCACAGTATACACAAATATAAATAGATATGCTTACACTTTGAAGTGAGCATGTCTTAAAAGAATAAAATTGTGTTTTCTTATACCAATTCTAAACAGTTGAGCAGACCTTATGATTTTTTAAAGAATTTTAAAACACCTAAAAGTTATGTTTGATAGTTAACCATCTTTTTATACAAATCACTGCATACATAATACTTAATAAAAAATTTTATGTTAACTTATTAGTAGCAATAAATACTCAAAATTTATTAAAACTTATAATAGAAACAAACCTTTTGGGTTTAAAATTAAAATCGCCACAAAATAGTATATAAGCATTTTTTTTAGTAAGCTCAATAATTTTTTGAAATATACCATCTAGAATAATACAAATATAAGAGCTGAAAATAAAACTACCATAATAAAAGTCATAACTAAGTATTAATATCTGAAAAATTTGCACATCGTTGTTACTTGAGGCGTCACTATTTTGTGTTAGTTAAAGCAACTGTAAATTAACTTAATGAATATTGAAAATTCAGATTTTATTTAGGGACGTTACATATATATAATACAAATAATTTCAAATAAGTATCAAAAATTATCGTAAACATCGTTTGTCCATTTGCTCCCACCAACTCCATAATCAGAGTCACGTAATACTGCAAAAAACATAATAATAAAAGTAAAATAATTATATATTTTATTACTTAATAATATAATAGCATGTATATTAAATTAAATAAACTAATATATATAGCTACAGATAGAATCAACAAATTTATAATTTGACACTATAAAAAGTAATTTTGCTTCTAATTTAAATACCAACTATAAAAAAAGATATTCATATTAATTTATTAAAACATATATAATAAAAATAAAAAAAGATGATGGAAGTTAACTTACTCTTTTTGTCTCCATCACGTGAAATTTTTTAGATTTAATAAATATGCACAAACCTTCATCGTTGTCAACCTAAAATGAATCTTTATTTACTTAAATTTAAAAATAAAAAATTATTTAAATTAATACTAACTTACCTTTATATAATAATGTATAGTGTATCCCAAACTTTCTAATTGTGTATAAATTTCATCTCGTGTAAAAAAGTATTCTTACTCACAAATTATAAATGATAAGTAATTCATATATTAGAAAAAAAAATTTAGAAAAGTAAACTCATATCTTTCAAAAAATTAAATTTAATTTATATCTTTCAATTATATTTATTAGTAATCTTAATCTGTAATCCAATTTAAGTACTTAAGAATACTTATTATATTTACCTTCTATTTGTATATCTAGGAAAGAAAAATAAAGAATTAATAATCTACTAAGCAACAAAAATATTAAACTCTGCTAACGCTATCAATTAAAATATATAATTATTTAATAGAATATCGTAAGACAGAATAATAAAGTTTCCTTATACTCTCGAGCGATCAAGTTTTTCTTAATGAAGCTGCATTTTATCAATATTTAATTGAAGCAAACTTTACACTCTTTGTGATTATTTTTCTTCTAAATGAGTGGTGTTGAAGGATAAAAATAAGATCTAACTTCTAATGGTATTTTTATGTGCGTATCCCGTACCATTACCAACTATATCGTTGTTAATTCTCCTGAAAATAAATAAGAAAAAAAGAGATCATTTATTACAAAGAAGCATTATATTATAAAGAACTAAACAAATTAGCACTCATTGTTACTATAACAGAGGAAACAGAAAATTAAGGAAAAAATATTGTTAATAAGCAGCTAAATATAAATACACATTAAAATAATTATAAGCTAACTACCGAATATGTTAAAAGAATCCAATTATAATATCCCAACGATAATATTAAGACTACGTTACAAAAATAAAGAATTAACCATTAAATAGTTACAGTGTAGTTTTTAACATTAGTACTTCATTCAATTTCTTCTGCAATAATTCCTTTTCCTAGTAAAACTGACTTATAAAGTAAACCAAAAGAAGCTGCATAAGTTTTTTTTTAAAAGTGACTCACTTTTAAAAAAGAGCTTAAGCAGACTGTTATTAGTTTACCTTATAAGACAATTTTCATAATAAAAGAAATTATAAAAGAAGAAATTAAATGGATGAATAATATTAAAGGCTATCCTGCAACCATTAAATAGTAATTTCCCTTCTCAAATAAATATTTCTTTTAATTCACTATTATAGCATAATCTTAATATTATAATTGGGATATTATATTTGGTTTCTTTTTCGTTAACATATTCGATAATTAGCCTATAATTATTTTAATGTATATTTGTATTTAAGTGTTTATTAACAATATTTTGTTCCTTAATTTTTCGTTTCCTGTCATAATGAAAATAGGTGTTAATTTCGTTAGTTTTTTATAATATAATTTTTCTTTATAATGCATTATCTCTTTTTTCCCTTATTTATTTTCAGGAGAATTGACAACACTGTAGTTGATAATGATACGACATACATATCATAAAATCCCATTATGAGAAGCTAAATCTTACTGTTTTGCCTAAGCACCGCTCATCTGGAAGAAAAAATCCAAAGAGTGTAAAATTCGGTTTGATTCTAGATATTTATAAAATGCACCTTCATAAAAAAACTTAGTCCCTTAAAAGTATAAAGAGACTTTATGATTCTGTCTTATAATATCCCAACAAACAATTATGCATCTTAATTGATAGCGTTAGAAGGATTTATCATCTTTTTTGCTTAGTAGATAGATATTAATTTTTCACTTTAATTTCCTAAATATATAATCGAAAGTAAATTTAATAAGTGTTCTTAAGCACTTCAATTTAATTATAGACTAATATTACTAATAAGGATAATTAAAAAATATAAATTAGATTTAATTTTTTCTAAAAGAGGTAAGCTTATTTTTTAAAATTTTTTGTTTTTCAATATATGAGTTACTTTTTATTTATAATTTACAAGTGAGAAACAATACTTTTTAATACGAAATGAAATTCATACACAATTAGAAAGTTTGGGATACACTATACATTATCATATAAAGGTAAATTAGTAGTAATTTAAGTAATTTTTTATCTTTAAATTTAAGTAAATAAAAATTCATTTTAAGTTGGCAGTGATGAAAGTTTGTGTACATGCATTAAATTTACAAAATTCTAAGTGGTGAAGAAAAAAATAGTAGGTTAACTTCCATTATCTTTTTTATTTTTATTACATATGTTTTTATAAAATTAATATAAATGTTTTTTTTAGGTTGTACTTAAATTAAAAAAAATACTTTTTTCAGTGTCAAATTATAAATTTGTTAATTCTGTATATAGTTATATGTATTAGTTTATTTACTTAAATATGCATACTATTATATTATTAAATAATAAAATACATAATTATTTACTTTTATTATTATATTTTTTCAGCATCACGTGACACTGATTATGGAGCTAATGGGAGTAAATGGAAAATGAGTTTTACGATAAGTTTTAATATTTAATTAAAATTATTTGTATGGTATATATGTAATGCCCCCAAATAAAATCTGAATTTCCAGATTTCTTCAGGTTGATTTACAATTATCTTAACCAACAAAAAATCGGGACGTCTTAAGTAACAACAAAATGCAAAATTTTCAGATATTAATACTTTTAGTTATGACTTTTATTATAATAGTTTTATTTTAGACTGACTTATACTTATATTTATTTTAGAAGTTATGAGTATTTCACAAAATTAATGAGCTTGCTAAAAAAAATATATGTTTATTACTCCTTTGTGGCAATTTTAATTTTAAACATAAAAACTTTGTTTCTGTTATGAGTTCTAATAAATTTTGAGTATTTATTACTACTAAAAAATTAACATAATTTTTTTATTAAGTATTATGTATGTAGTGATTTGTATAAAATGATGGTTAAAAATCAGGCAAAACTTTCAGGTGTTTCAAATTCTTTTAAAAAAATCATAAGGTCTACGCAACTGATGGGAATTAGTAAAAAAAAAAAACAATTTTATTTTTTTAAGACAAACTCATTTCAAATTGTATTTTTAAGCATATCTATTTATAATCATAAGTGTGTATACTGTAATTTTTATTATATGTTGTGTGGGCATAAAATTTATTAGGCTACATTTCTTTATTATTATCCATTCAAAAAAGTTTGTGACATGTAAAATATATGAGTAGTATTTATAATTATATTAATTATTTCACTTCACCACATGTTGATAATATTGATGAACAGGTTATATGGACACTTCACTAATTGTTCTCTCTTTATTTTCTGGAGATTAACCTGGTGTTGTGGGATTTGGACTCATGACTCCTTGCACAGCCAATATTGATGTTTTTAGTTAATTTAGTTTACTTAGTAATTTTGTTTAATGTTAATCTTATGTATTTCCATTTTCTTTATTGTGAGATTTTTTTAGTTGATTTTTTAATTTTACTTATCCAAAATGGTTTTCTAAATGAGTCATTATTATAACGTTAAAAAATCTGATTTAGTTGTTTGTTTAATTATTTCAGATGATTCTTTTTAGGTTTCTTTATAACTTTAGTAGATTTTATGAACTTTAGAAACTAAAACTTTTAGTAAGTTTTATGACGTGATGACGTCCTAGAGAAACCCGTGACTGTTAAATCTCATCCCGACCTCTGTTGACTATTTTAAGAAATTTTATAATGAAAAATGTTATGTTCGTGTATTTTCTGAAAAAGACATCAAAGACCAATCATATATTTTTCCAGTTGATTTTTTTGAAGACTAATTATATTAAGTTCTTCAGAAAAATCTATGTTTGGATCTAGTTATTAATGTATGTAAACTTCTTAGTCTTATTCCACTCTTTAATAGATTTTAGGTTTTTATTATTTTAGTTTGCAGATTTCTTAAATGTGCCTATTGAATAATGTGCAATATTAAACTCCAGTTTGCATATTTTTATATTTTGATTCTATTTAAATGAGAGCATTTAGTTGCAGTTATTTGTTTACATGGTTTACTTAGTTTTACCTATTAAGTTTCACAATTGTTCTGTTATTAAATTCTCCTATGCTATTTCAATTCTTTATACTTGCAGAGAGTAATATTTCCTTACAAATGTAATTTTAAGAAAATTTTCAATTTTTTCCATGTTGGATAATTTTTTACATTGAATTTTGTTTATGCTTATCACAAGATAAGCTGAATTTTGTTTATGCTTATCACAAGATAAGCTGGATTTTCTTTATGCTTATCACAAGATACTCAGTATACCTCACTAGTATTATCCTCTTACATTGACCCTTGTATCAGTTTTTATGCGGATAAGGCTTGTAGTTGCTGAGGTGTTTTGTTAGGAATACACACAAGCAGAGTTTATAGTGCTTGGTTATATAGCTTGGCTAAAAACTTTAAGAGTTTAATCTGTTTCTTATGTTGTTGTTACATATACGGTACCTATCTTCTAATAGAGATTGATCTCTATGCAGCATGTGTCATTTCAAATCACGCATTATGACCATATTTCTCACAATGGTAGACATGTTTCTTAAATTTAGGTTATTATATAATTAACCAAGACATGTTTCTATATCATTTGAGTAACCAAGTTAGTCTATTTATGACAGCATTGGTTATTCACCTGATAGATATGTTTTTTTTGATATTTTAGCTTATCATGTGCTACAATACTACATACATATTTTACCCTTTAAATTGATTTGGGGCATCTCCTTTATGTTCTTTTTCTTGTAAATGTTTATCTTCTAATTTGTTTTTTAATTTGATAAAATGAGATTTTTAGGAGCTGCCCTTTCAATGTATGTTATTATTGTGCTCAAATGGTTTTAACCTATGTAGAATGAACACTCGTATCATGGAGCAGTGTTGCACACATGCCCGACACGCGTGTTAAATGTACGTGTCGTGTAAATTTTTAATAATTTACCATGTGTTTGTGTCATGAGGTTGGCTATGTGGCCATGTCCGTGCGACATAGGTTTTAGCGACCTACTCTTATTTGTGTATGCATAGTTATTTATCTATATTCGATTTTCTAAGAAGTTTTTTATGAATGTGATTAATGTATATTTAATCATTTATACTTAATTATGAATGTGGTTTCATAAATGCATTCTTGAAATGCTACTTTCACAATAAGAATTTCCTTAGTAGATTTTTTTACTATAATTTCTTCATGACTTTAAATGTGCTATAACAAAGTAGGATTGGTCATCACTACCACTACTAAACCCTTCCACATCAAAATGGGCTTGGCACTGAAAATGACTCAAAGTCTGAAATCTCTTAAGGAAGATTAAGCAAACTTACTAAAATTTTAATAGCTAGCTATCAACTTTGTATCTAACCTCTGTCATTTTTTTTGAAGAGGAATAGGGTTCGATAAAAGCATCATTTTCGTTCAAAACTAATAATGATATAATACAGTATTAACCTGTTCCTGATAATCATCCTTCAAACCTACAACTATGATATCATTCAAAAAATCTAGCTCACCCAAAAACTTAAAAAAAATAGTAGAAAGCTCCACAAGGATACGAGACAGTAAATTTGCTATAAGAAATGGCATTCAACTCCGAGGCCAACAGAAAGCCAAGAGTCAACCCAGACACACAACAGATCACATAACACTCACACTCACACATATGTCAAAAGCATTTTCATGGAATTCCCTTCATTTTATTCTAAAAAAGAAGCTAGCTATATTTTTATTATTACTTGCTAACTCTTGCCAAAATTTGGTCGTTTAGTAAGAGTTAGCCGGAATTAGCTCAATTCTTGAGCCAACTCCACTTGCCAAACAAGGCCTTAGAGTCTTAAGGCTTACCTCCACCTTTCTACATAGAAAATAATCCCTTCTCTGATCATCATTAACTATTAGAATGTCATGGCAAATAGCATGCATTAAGGGACTTCATCCTGAATATGCCTAGCAAGTTTATTCATAACTATGGAAAATAAGGACTCAATGTCAAACCTTGATGCAAGTGTGACAGTCAATCATTTTGTCTAACCCTGAATTGACTCATTCTAGTTACTACATCAAACATGTCCTTAATCACATCAATATAACTACTAATCACTTGCATCTTTCCTAAAACCCACAACATAATCTCCCTATGAAAGAGATTTTCCAGATCAATGAAAACTTTATGGAGTCTCTTTTCTTCTCTATATCTCCCCATTCAGCGCTTTAAGCTTTGACCCTCCCTAGCATAAAGAACAAAATTGAACAAACTTGATGTTTAAAACCAATATTTCTTTCCTTGGTCTTAATCAACTAACCTCTTCCGTCCGAACTTCCATTGTATGGCTCATAAAACTCACTAATAGTGTGCAAAATAGGTAGCTAGTTGCTTCTCCTGGATGCATTAGGCACTTTCTTAGTTTGCTAAGTTAGTTTTTAGTGTGCACAAGTACCACATAATTCACTAATTAGGACCCAAAACTGATAAGTCTGCAAATAGACTATGGCAACTCGTTGAAACTTTTTGACACATTGTCCCTCAATGTGCGACTACTGACATTCTGAATGTCTCACTGTTTTCACTAATATTTTATCAAGGGGTTGCATCTTCAAGACTCCTGCTCTTCACAAGACAAATGTCTTAAAACCACATTTTTTACTCTCATGCAAATGTATTAACCACATTTTTGCCACCTTGCTTAACTATCAGTCCATTGCAAAAATCTGCTCACACTGTATATGATTTGAGCAAGATCACGCTAGAGGCTAAGATCCACACATTCACGTGCATATCTTTAGCATCAATTAATGCAGCATCTAGCACATATAAGGAAAAACTATACTTACATTGGTTTCAGGTACCGCATAGGCATGCATTCTATGCAAAAGGTCCACCAATGGTTAAGGCAAACCAAAATTCGGACTCTCGACAGACATTATCTCCCTGATCATGGGCTTGAGCCATTCACAACCAGGCACATAATCAAAATAATAATGATCATCACCGAACCAATGATCTGCATCCAGGTGACAGAAATCTTAGCCCAAGCTTATTACATGGTGAGTTGTACAAGTTAACAGTATTTTCATTCACAAAGCATATAAAATAAATAAATAAATATGCATACTAAACTGTATGGTCCAAAATGATCCATCTCTCTTAAATGCGAAAAGGGGTGCATAGAATTGAGATAAGATATTTTAGATTTACAAATGCACCCTATGAGATAAAGTTTCGTGTTTATTCCAATAGACTCAAGAGCCTATTAAGTACCCTCTATTTAAGAGGAATCTTCGATTAAGAGTCAATATATCAAAAGAAAACTCATGTGGAAAAAAAGAAACTTTATTTATCATAATTCATTTACATGGCTTAACCAAGGACATACCCCCCAGTATACATTTGATAACACCTTGAATTTACAAGTTAAATATAACTAAATCTTAGTGTCATAGATTGATTTCGCCCCGATGTTTGATGATCCCTTGAATGTGATTCACCCTGATCTTTGAGTTTTTAATTGGACTTGCCTTGGACTTGAAGGAAGATTTGATTTAGTTCTAGTTTCAAGACTTAAGGGTCTATTCTTCAGTTTTGACTTGTGATTGACTGAATTTTGAGTTTTGCTAGTTTAGAAACTTAAGAGGTCTATCTTTCAGTTTTGACTTGCGTTTTGAATGACTTTTGAATTTTGCTAGTTTAGGGACTTAGGGGTCTTTTATTCAGTCTAGATTTGATTTTAATTATGGTCCGATTGGATTTTGACTTTGATTTGATTTTACTTTAGGGCATCACAGTCCAATTTGAGTTTGAAGTGGATCATGGCCTGATTGGATTTTGAGTTTGAACTTGATTTTAGTTTCGGGACACGGTCTAATTTTTTTAAGCTTGATTTTAGTTTTAGAGACATCACGGTCCAATTTTGAATTTGAACTTGATTTTAGTTTATAAACATCAAGGTCCGTCTTGAACTTCCGCTTGATTTTGGATTAAGGACCTCACAAGGTGTTATGAATCTGAATTTGATTTTAGTTTAAGGACATCCTGGTCCATTTTTGAATTTGAGCTTGACTTTAGTTTAAGGATGTCATAGTTCATTTTGAATTTGGTTTAATTTTAGTTCAAGGACGCCTGGTCCAATTGGATTTTGATCATTAATTTCAAATTTGAGTTAAAAGACTATTTTCTCAAATCAAGATCCGAGAGGATGGGGAGCGAACCCTGTCGTCACTCACCACACAACTCAGATCACAATAGAGACACCAGCCTATCACCTCTTATTTTTATGTTAAATTTTGGATTTTTTTTTTTTGGAATTTCATAACATCTAATTTCATATTTCATTTTTTTAAAGGTTACCACTTCTTTTAGAATAACCGTCAATTTTAAATTTTTAAGGGTTGTATTTCATAACCTTTAATTTCAGATTTTTGAAATTTTAAAGTTTATTTTTTTGGAGAATTTCATACCTTCAATCTCTGATTTGTTTTTTTAAAGGTTACTGTTTCTTTTAGAATAACCATCAGGTTTTTATGTTTAAGGTTATCTTTTCGGAGAATTTCATTAGGGGTGAGCATCAGGCGGTGCGGTTTTTGCCCCAAATTTTAAAACCGCACCGCACCAAATTCGAAAGAGTACCGAACCGAAACCGAAGCGAAATTTTAGGTTCGGTTTCGCTTTTAACCGGCGGGGTGATGGGTTTACAGGTGGGAGGAAAGGGGGGAAGAAGAAGAAGAAGAGAGGTCAGGGTGATGGATTTAGTTTGTTGATTACTCAATTGTAACGTTCTAGTGATATTCACAAATTCCCAAGTCTATCAAAAATCAAAGGCCCAAGTTTAATCAACAAACAAAATCCTACCTCTTCCAATGATCAAACATCCAGTAAAGCATATAAACACTTGAAATTTCCTACCAATCTCAGTGCCGCATCAAATTTGTTTCTTTAATCCATTTCAAAATTGTTTGACAGGATCGAACATCAATTCCACCAGATTAAGACATCAATTCCACCAGATTAAGACACATCTAAATCCTAATCCAGCAAGCGCCCAAGTGAAAACCCTAGGGGAAAAAAAGAAGAAGAGAGGTAAGCGGAATCGTCGAGCTCTCACCTCGAGCTTCTGGACAGCGACGGACTCAGGGGCGCCGGTGATGCTGATGAAGGTGTTGATCGCTTCCTGAGGAGGCCTCGCCATTTCGAGTTTTTAGGGTTTCTTTCTCCCTCCTCATCGATTCGCCGATGAGAGAGAGAGAGGAAAATGCAGATGTCTTTCTTTAATTTGATAATAATTTTCAACGGTAATTGGGAGTTGGGAGTTTTAAAGCGGCTGTAGGGAGTGAGGTTTTTTAGAAGGTTCCAGTTCTGAGTCAGTGATGAGAAGCCCGTCATTTCGGTCGTTTGTTAGCCGATTTTTGCAAAATGTCAAAGTGAAACCGAACCGTTTTTAACCTAAAACCGAACCGAACCGGTAAATTAATACAGTCTGATCGGTATTTTCGGTTTTACTGTTACGATGCTCACGCCTAAATTTCATAACTTTTAATTCAGATTAATTTCATAACTTTTAATTCAGATTTTTAAAGGTTACCATTTCTTTTAGAATGACTTTCAATTTTGGATTTTTGAAGGTTATCTTTTTGGAGAATTTCATAACCTGTAATTTCTATTTTTTAAAGATTATCTTTTTGGAGAGTTCATAACCTTTAGACTAGTGTCTCGTTTTTTAAAAGGTTATCATCTCTTCTAGAATAAGATCATTTTTTATTTTTTTAAAGATTATTATTTTCTAGGGTTTTAAAGGTTTCTCCTTTTTTGGAGTGTGTTTGGTTTGAATTAGACTAATTCTGCATTGCAGAATTTTGCAGAGATGGAACTTATGATCTGATTTCTGAGATTATTCCATAGCCAAAAACCACCATATCATATACCATTGGGAAAAACTTAAGTATACTTTCCATTGATTCTAATCTCTTATACATTGGATATCTGTGGAAAGACTTATTGCTGAAATACTATATAGACTGGTCATTGATTCTGCACAGCAGAATTCTACAGAACTGGAAGCTACGACCTGATTTCTGAAACCATCCTGGAGACAAACACCATCATGCCATGTGCCAAGCACTTGAAGTCTATTTTCCAATTTTTTCAATGGTTCTTATACCGTATTCATTGGATATCTGTAGACATATATATCGCTGAAATACTAGAGACTGGTCATTAATTCTGCACAGCAGAATTCTGCAGAATTGGAAGCTACGATCTGATTTTTGAAATTATCCTAGAGATAAACGCCATCATTTCATATATTATTGGAAAGAACTCGAAGTCTACTTTCTAATGGTTCTCATCTCATATTTATTGGAAATTTGTGGAAATACTTGTTACTGAAACACTACAGGCTGGTCAGAAATTCCAGACAGCCTGTGTGGCGCCCCGATCCCGCGGATACAGGGACGCCACTGCGACGTACATACGCAGGGCGATGGTACCATCATGTATGTACGCTAAGCATCAATACAACACAATACAGGAATCAGAGTGCAAAAATACGTGATGTTATACATTCCAACATAAAATAATATAAGTACTCAGTCATCACAGATTGTGACATAATATTACATAAATATTACATCACCAGGTAGTACAAAATGTAGACTGTACAGGGTACAAAAGATTAAGACTCACGAGCTGGAAGAGGGAATCTCGCGAGCGGGGGAAGACAGGATGAAGTTACAGCTGATCCGCCTGCTCCTCGAAGTAGGCCTGCTCCTCAGCTGAAGGGTCCACCTCAGTCCATGTTGCAAGATCTGGACATGCAAATCCAGAGTTGTTTGTTGCAAATGGTAAGTTTAAATGAAAGTAAGTGCATCAGGTCAAGTATAATGTACCCAAATCAATAAGCTTGGAATAACCACCATAAATAGTGAAATATGGAAATGATATTAGAATTTGTGTGGCATGAAATAAAAGCAAGTGTAGCAGGTCAAATGTCATGTAATTAAATTAGCAAGCATGAAGTAATACAATAAATAGCAAGTATGAAAATGACAATAAAATTCATGTTGCATGAAGTCAATTATCAAGTTATTATTAAGACTCGTTCAATTTGTATGTTTCCGTATATGGCCCGTACCATACACTTTCGCATACAAGTCGAGCGAGGTTGGTTATTGAAAACTGATGGGGAACGACGAACCATGTTTAGAGCGGGTCCCGTGCATGCCGGGACAGCGGTCCAGGAGTATCCGGTACTGAGCCGGAACGTACCGCTAGATACCGGGACTTACTATACGCCCAAAGGTCTTAGTATGCGCCCGAACAGGAATAGAGTGTCACCGTTCCTCACAAGGATATACCCAGGGGATTATAACACACCCGGCAGGCAGGCAGGGGGTAGGGGTGCCAGTACACCCCTCAGAAGGGCCTGGTGGCCTCCAGGTCGAATCTCAGGAATTAGTTGTACAACATATGAATGGCCACCATAAACACAGAAGCTATATCGATACCCATCAATTTTCCCATCCCGGTGTAAGTTGTTTAAATATAACAGATTGTCAAATAATAAAGTCCACAGGGTATTCACAAAAGTCCAATATCCATGGTTATCCTATTACGGGGGTCAACAGGAGTATAATATCAGGAGTAATGTCAGAAGCCTCCCTATTTCAGAAGTTCAAGTATACAAGAGTTCAGGAGTACCAAATGTCTAGTAATAATATAATAATCATGCCAAGTCCCCATAAAAGTGATAGTCATGAACATGCCACATAATACAGTTATCAGGGTGGTAATGTCCGGTCAAGGGTCACGATGTCAGGTCAATGTACTTGTACCACATGAAAGCATGTCATATACCAGGTGTCAGGATCAGGTGTCAAGTATGACACATGTCAAGTGGCGGTGTAAATATCGAGTGGCGGTGTCATAACTCATATATCAAGTATAACATGTCAAGTGTCGGTGTCAGATGTCACATGTCAAGTATAACATGTCAAGTGTCGGGTAAATACCGAGTGCAATATCATATATTAACTCGTATAGCAAGGAGTCAGGTACTAAAAATTACAGTAGCAAGTGTTAGGCATGTTACGGTAGTAAGATGATGTTCACATATCAATATCATGCAATAAATTAAGGGTAGTTATTTTTAAGTTTAATATAAAGCACTCGCCTCAAACCGAAATGAAATACCGGGTTAAAATCTGAGAAATCTGCGAAGGCGTGCGAGCAAGACACTAGCCCATATTTATATATTAAAATATATATATATATATATAAATATTAGAGAGGGAATGAGAGAGGAGAAAGAGGAGAGAGAGAGAGAGAGTTGTAGGAAGAGGAGAGAGAGAGAGAGAGAGGGAGAGGAGAGAGAGAATAGGGTATTTTTTTGAAGAGGAACTATGAATTAAAAGGAGAGGGGTATGGTTGTAATTATGGGGAAGTAACTAGGGAATGAGGGAATGGGTATTTAGGGAAAGTAAGAAAAGTGTTATTTATGGAAGGAAAAGAAAGAAGAAAAGAAAAGAAAGAAAGGAGGAGGGGGTTGGTGGCCGGCGGCGGCGCCGCCAGAGGTGGGGGCGGCGCGGCTGCCCCTGGGAGGGGTGGTGTGCGGGGTGGAGTTGTTTTGTGGTTGTTGTTGTTTGGTGGAGGAGTGGTGGTGGTAGTTGATGGTGGTGGTGGTTATGGTGGTTGTTGGAGGTGGTGGGGAGTTAGAGGAGGAGGAGGAGGTGATGATGGGGTGGCGGGGGTGGTGGATTTGAAGGAGAAAGTGGTGAATTTTGGAGAAGGAAGGGAGGTGGTGGTGATGGGTTTGTTTGAAATTGGAGGTGGTGGGTGGTTGGTAGAGGTTGAAGGAGGTGGAGGAGTGGAGAGGGGGTGTGGGGGAGTGGTGGCCGGCGGCTAGGGAGGGCGATGGCGACGGTGGTGATGGTGGAGTCGGCGATGGTGAAAGTGGAGAGGTTGGTTTTGGTGGGAAATAAAAATGGAGAAGATGAAGAAATGAGAAGGGAGAAGAGAAAGAAGTTTATAGGGAAGAAGGGGGAAATGAGTAGGGATAGGGGGACGGGCTGCCGTTGCAGCCCATCAGGCGGCTGCAAGCGGCTGCTGCAGGAAGGGAACAGTGCATGAGGAAGGTTCGGGGAAGAAAAGAAAAGAAAGAAAAAGGAAAGAAAATAAAGGGAAAAAATAAGGAAAAAGAAAAAAATAGTAAAAAAATTATTATTAAATAATTAATTTATTAAAATATCTAAGAGTATAGAGTAGGGGAGTAGAGAAAGAAAAAGTAAGAAAAGAAAATGTCGGTTGATAATATTATTTTTTAATATGGCAAAAATTTGACTGTTTCAGAAACATTCTGAAAAATTGTAAAAAATAGAAAATATTATTTTAATATGCTCGGTGAAATCAGATTCGAGAAATTCGATCTAATTTTCAAGTTAAAAAATCTTGGAATCTTACGACGATACCGGGTGGCGCCAGAATCGGTCAAATTTTGATAAATTTAGAAAAATCTCAAAAATATATTTAGATAGAAAATAAAATTCTAAGACATAACGTGAAAGCTGTTTTTGAAAATTCAATTCCGTTTGAAAACTAAAAAATCTGGGAATCAGTTAGCGATGCCGACCGACACCGATTTTGGAGATTTTGCAGAAAAATTCTAAAAATTTTAGAAAATCATGAAAAATCTAAAATATTAGAAAACAGTGTCTGAAACTAAAATCGGTCAAATCAGACTACTAGAAAGGTCAAATCGGGAAGCAGGCTGGTATCGGGTTCCCGGTCCGGGTCAGGGCTGACTTTAGGTCTGAGAATCCAGATTCGATGCACAATAACATAAGCAATCACAACCCAAAAATACATACTGGAAGAAAATTGAATTAATACGGTAGAAAAACTTGGGACACGTATCTGGGTACGTATCCCGGGAACGGGGTGCTACAATCTACCCACCTAACAAAAATTTCGTCCTCGAAATTTCTATAAGGAAGGAGATGAATATGGAAATAAAGAATTGATAAGACAAGAGATGGAGTTCATGAGGAAATTACCACTCAAGGCTTGAATAGACGTGGGTAACGGTCACGAATGACGTCTTCCCGCTCCCAAGTCGCTTCTCCCGGACTATGTCTGTTATAGCCATTGGTTGCTCAGTATATGACAAATCCGGCTGCAATTCCGACTCTGAATAATCCAATACATGGCTCTCGTCCCTGATATATCTTCTCAGCTGCGACACATGGAACACATTGTGTACTCCTTCTAGTGATGGCGGCAGTGCCAATCTATAGGCCACTTCTCCCACTTGCTCTAATATCTCAAACGGGCCTATATACCTCAGAATCAGCTTCCCACGTGCACCAAATCTGATCACTCCCTTGGTCGGAGATATCCTCAAAAACACATGCTCTCCCACCTGAAACTTCAACGGTCTTCTATTGGAATCTGCCCAACTCTTCTGTCTCTCCTGTGCTGCATGAAGGTGCTCTCGGATGGTCCTGATCTTGTCCATTGCCTGTACTATAACATCCGGTCCCAAATACCTTCTCTCACCAACTTCATCCTAACACAATGGTGATCTGCATCTCCTGCCGTACAGGGCTTCAAACAGAGCTATCATGATGCTTGCCTGATAGCTGTTATTGTAGGAAAACTCTGCCAAATGTAGATGGTCTTCCCACGTCCTTTGAAGTCTATCATACATGCCCTCAATATGTGTAACGCCCCGATCCCAAGGATACGTAGACGTTATGGCGACGTACATACGCAGGGTGAAAACACCCTCGCGCGTACGTTAAGCCTCAGTACAGGAAATAGCCTCCACATACACAAGAGTTCTAGCATTAAATAAGTACAAGAATACCTGCAGAAAAGATCAGTGAGCATGATAGATAAAGAAACATGGACAAATAAGGAAATAAGACAAAAGAATCAAGATACCTATGAATCGTATAGGTGACAAGTCCCCTATGTGAATCCAATGACATATCTGACAGTAAGATACCTCGAATCTTCAACCTGGGCACGCAAACCCAGGGTCGTCAGAAAGCGACCTAGTGAGTGGTAAAATGAAGGAAGCAGTAATATATACGATAGTAATACAGACACGATAATAATATATAATACATAATTCTATAACAGTGATACCATATAGTAGGCATATAATAAGCGGTAGAAATATAAACATGTCATATTTTAATATCATCACTACCTAGCAGGTTATCATCGGGTCATGTCTATAGTCGTATCCAGTTTTATATAATAATGTTATCTGGTAGTGATGTGATAGAAATGAACATGCAGATGTGCAGCATACAACAGAACCATACTACCGGGTTGTGCATATACCGTAATGATGTTTGCAAGGTATACATAAAGCAGAGTATATACAATGCAGATATAGATGTACATGAGTAGTGTGTCACAACAGAAAGTGTAACATGTGTCAGGAAGTGAAACAAGGTATACAAGTAACATGATAAGGGATAAATGATCAGGACTAGTAACAAGTGCAACTAACCAAGATGATACATGTATCGGGCAAATCATGTTATTTATACAATAATAACAATCAGTACCACCTGGTATTTTAATCAATCTCTTCCAGTGTCCCATACCACTGGCAGTTCATACTGGAGCCCGCACTCCAGTCGAATCCATCCGGACATGGCCTACGGGTACCATTATCCAAACGAGAGAGTGACCAAATAACAAGTGTTCCCGAAGTCACTATTATTTACACTGTTTTATTATGTTAATTGGAAACCCAATAGTCAAGGAGATCTAGTCAGGTGGGTGTACCCCGTGCATACCCGGGATCACGGCCTTAAACAGACCCCTGGCTGCTGAGACCAGGGCCAGCCCGCTAAGGCTGTAACATGTAACAGGAACTCAATGAGCTAAAATAATAACGGGAAACGAGAGCTCATAAGTTATAACAGACGGTAGCCAGCACTACTCCGTCCCCTGCAGTGGGACAAACAATGGATCCAGACATCCACCCGACAAGATCTAGTCAATCATCAAGTCTCCCCCAACCCCCTCTTATATTTCATACATTTAATGTACACAGGGTATCAGGAACAAGAACAGTACATGATACATGTAACACGATAACAGGACATGAGCTCTGTTGATAGCACGAAACACGATAACAAGAAACAGGAAACAATAGATGTGAGATTCTAGAGGTGGCCCCCATGGCTTGGATCCACGTGGCACTTAGTTCCACACATCGCATATCAGCAGCTCATATATCCAGTAACGGGAATATCAATAACGGGAAACAATCATGCAACAGGAATACCTGAATATACATGTAATATAAACAGTGATCCATAAGACAAGAATATAGGAACAATACATGCATGTGTAACAGTGATGTGTAAACATGACATAACTGTGTACCGAGCATCCATGTAACGATGATAACAATAATATGAAATGCGGTATTCCGTGAATTGGTATATCCGTGTACCAGTGGAACATATATGTGTTGGCCCAAAGGCCTATCACCCTAGTTTTGATGATGATCAACTCATGAAGTTATGATTACTAATGATCTTGTGTTTAATTAATGACAGATTCATTATCAAGATCTTAGTAGGTGCATAGCTCAACAAGGATAATATGTCAAGATTTGGAGCTAGCACGGTGTGATCCAAGAAGCTTTTGGATCAAGCTTGGACCAAGTCAAGAAGATGAGAAGACTTCAAGATCAAGACTTGTGTCTAGGTATAAGATTTTTATGTTTTAGATAAAATGTAAAGGATAGAATAGTTGGTGGATTGCTCAAGTATATTTATCACACACACACACTTGGTAGTTTTGTTTTTACAAAAGATTTTCTTTTAGAAAAATACATGTTTGGTTTTTGGTATTCATGTTTACATCTTTCAACCAAACCAAGTTTATGCTTAATGTCAAAAAAAAAAAAACATAGATATTTCATCTTGATTGTGTAGTGGATCATATCCATACACACTATGCTTTAAAAGTATATCTTGTTTTTGTATTTGATGAAGATTTGGAAAAACATATTTTGGAAAAATATTATTTTGGAAAAACAGTTTTTATCATGAGCCAAATATTTCCAAGTTACAAAAATAGTCCAATCTAATAACATGCCTTGATTTTGTGCAAGCATGTTTGTATATCATAGTATATTGGTAAAACTATTTTTGTAGAATTTCTATGTATTTATGGGATTTTATGTAAGCCAAAACACAAACTTTTTAATCCCAGAAAACTGTTTCAGGCTTCGGATAAGTCGACTTGCTTCCCTTTATAGTCGACTAATCCTGAAGTCGGTCGACCGGGCTCGGTCGACCGACGTGCACAGATGTGCACTGGAGGACGGCCGACCGTACGGGTCGACCGCTCCAGAGAGCTCTGCTCTCTGGAAAGTTCGGCCGACCGTACGGGTCGACCGACAGAGAGTTAGACTCTCAGCTCCAGTGGGTCGGTCGACCCAGGCGGTCGACCGTGGCTCCAACGGTCGGATTTCTGACCGTTGGCGGTCGACCGCACGGGTCGACCGGCAGCTCTGACAGACCCCAACGGCTATATTTTTCTGGCCTATAAATTTGGGGGTTTGGTCATTGTTTTGAGCCAAGATTTTAGGAGAGTTTTGAGCCAGTTTTTCCCATTCTTTTAAAAGAGTTTTCTCCACATATTTGAGAGCAAATATTTCCCATCAAAAGGAGAGATTTAACAAGAGAGTGTTTAAAGTGATTTCTTGAGTTTTTCACCATAGTTCTTTCCTTGCTTTCTCACAATCACTTGAGCTATCCATTGCCTTATCTATCCATAGGATTGTGTTGTGAGAGTTTGTAATTGGTGATCAAAGTGTTGTAGATCACCAAAGATTTCATCCTTATATTTTGAGGAGACGGGCAAGTGTGCTCGTGGTGGTTTAGAGTTCTTGTGTGAACTCGGTGATTTGAGGTGCGGCCTCGGCGAGCTAGTGAGCTTGCGTATGTACGGGACTAGGGAGTCTGAGGGCTTGTAGGTGTTGCGGCACCGAGGAGAGATCCATTGGGATCTTGCATAGTGGAAATCCTTCGTGTGTCGAAGGCGGGGATGTAGAGCAAGTGTGCTCGAACCTCGAAACAAACCCTTTGTGTTTGCGATTGCCATTTCTCTCTCTCTCTAACTCCTTGTTTATATCTTGCATTACTTATCTTGTCTTTACCTTTATATGTATGATATACTCCTTGTGCTCATATTGATACATACTTGCTTGGGATTGTTGCTAACACTTGTATTCAACCAAGAGAGCCAACGCGACACCTCAACCCATTCAAGGGAATCTAGAGGAGTTTGTCCAGAGCCCTTCACGGGGAATTCGGCAACACTCTTGTGTTATACGTGGTGTTTAGTGTAAAAGTTTTAATTTGGTCATAATTGTTTTAGCTTCCGCATTATTAGGTATTAAGTGACCATTAGATTAGCCATCACCTATTCACCCCCCCTCTAGGTGAACTTACAATTGGTATCAGAGCTTGGTACTCTGATTTGGGTCTAACAACCTAGAGTTAAAGATCCTCATTTTTAGGCTAATCACAATATTTTGTACACACACCATGGATTTCATGTCACCACCCACCTTTGACATCCTTAACATCAACATTTGGAAGGTTAAGATGTCATTGTACCTCAAAGCCTTAGGTTTTCATGTTTATCTTGCCACTACTAATAATGCATATTGTTTAAATGGTAAGAATAGTGAGGCTAATACAAAAGCCCTACATGCTTTAAGATCTACCCTAAATGATGTTTATTTATCTAGGGTTGCTAATCTTGATTTGGCTTTTGTAGTTTGGAATACCTTGATCTCCCTTGGCGAAAATGAACAATACTATGCGGGGAGCGATTCGGACGTTGGAAGCGACACCTCCAACGTATGCTATATGGTCCAAGGGGATAACCCCCTTGAGGTAACTACCGAATCCGAGGTAGAAGATGATAACATGTCATATGATGAGCTTACTACCTTTTGTCAACTTGTGCTTGAAATATGACATGCTTAAAAAGAAATAAAAATTTGAAAAAGAACATTGCTTGCATGCATAAAGAATATGATTCATTTAGAGATAACTTTGCATGCTTAGAAAAGAAAATAATAATTTGAAAAAGAATTTTGATGCCATGCTTAATGAAAAAGATTCCTTAGAAAATAAAATGGCATGCTTAGAAAAAGAAAATGAAGATTTGAAAAATGAGAATGTTTCCTTACTTGCAAAATTGAATGATTTATGTGAAGGGAACACTAGTTTGAAAACTAAAATTGCTTTGGTGGAAAAACAAAGAGAAGTTATTTTTCAAGAAAATAAATCTTTGAAAAGAAAAATTTGTGAAAAAGAAAAAGAAGATGTTTGTAATAAGAAAAGGAAAAATGATTCTTTATCTCATCATGCTTTTCATGCCACCACTAATGAGATTAAAGATTTGAAAAATAAAATGAATGGTTTGAGTTCTACTTTGAACTCTTGTGCTTTTAATCATTCTAGGTTGGAGTCAATGTTTTCAAAGAAACAAACTCCACACATTCATGCACATCATAACCATGCATTTGCTTATGTTGCACAACATGATCACACTCCTATACATAAGCATACTAAGGTGTACATATGTACACATTGTGGCCGCAAAGGTCATTTAGCAAAGTTTTGTTATGATAAGATTAATTCTAAAAATTTTGCTAATAAAAGCTTTTGGGTTCCTTACAAGACTAACCCCAAAGGACCCAAGAAAATATGGGTACCAAAATTTCCACCTTTTTCTTTGATGTAGGTGAGGGCTCTCACAAGACGTGAGAGGATTGGTGCCTTGGTAGTGGATGCACTTAGACATGGGGTCTGTTTGGTTGTCGTAATTGGCCGTAACTCGTAATTATAATTGGTAAAGTGTTTTACAATTGTAAATGAGTTACATGTATGTAAATTTTACGGTGTTTGGTTGGTAACATAAAATTGTAAAGTGAGAAAGTGTATTGTACTTTACGGTGTTTGGTTGTCGTAATGTATAAGTCGTAAGTGAAAAAGTTAACCACGAAATTAACTATTTGGTGATTTTAAAAGTTTTAATACTGCAAATAAATATTAAAAAAATTAAATATTAAAAAATTTTAATATTAATATAAAAAAATATTACAAATTTGTATGACCACAAAATTAACTGTAACTGGGCTGTAAGTGAGTGGTAACTAGGTTGCAAGTGAGTGTTAGTTGAGTTACATGAGTCTTTTACGAATTACGGTCCAAACAAACGCCGTAGTTGTAACTGGGTAGTAAGTCATTTACGAATTACGGAGTTTTACGCGAAACAAACGGCCCCATGATGGACATACTTTTGGGATGCATCACTATCAAGGAGCTTTGGTGGGAAAGACCACCAAGCTTGGAGCTTTGGAGTTGGTAACAATCTCTAAACTCCTATTTTTTTTTCTTTTTGATCATGCTTGTTCATTCATAATATTCATAGCATGTTCATGTTTTATGATTTAATGTGCTTCATGTGGTATTTACATGCTTAGATGAAGAATGTTTCAAACTTGCATGTATACATATACAAATAGTGAATTACAATTGATTCATATATAATTGAACTTCATGCTCATTTGTATCCACTATATGCATATGTATAGGCTAGTTTTGATGATTCTCTTTTATACATGTTTTGCCTTATTTGTATGCTTTACTTCATGTATATATATTCTTAATTCAAATCTAATAAATATACATGTATACCCGTGAGTCTCTTGCCTTCATGCAAACATCATTAATAGACTCTTTTAGATTTGGGTATGTATGTGTGTTGTTAGGATTGGATTAATCATACATATACCATGAAGATTAGTGTTTTGATGAAAAATGATTTTTCGTGTTTTTGTTAAAAATGTGACTTATGATCTTTTTGAGCTTCATTGACTATTTTCATAAAAATGCTATTTACATGATCGTTTAACACTCACACTTTTGTTAAAAACATTTTAAGCCTTATTGACCATGAGTGCTTAAATTTTTGTGTATCTAGTTATGTTTTATGAAAAACATATGATTTGATGTTATTTGAAGGATCTTTAACTAGTTATTCAAAATCACTTTAAACTAGTTATCTATTCTTCTATTAATTTATAAGATTTCCACATGATCCTACTTTACTTCAATTATTTGGATAAAATCTTTTGTGTTCTAAAAAGATTTGATGCTTCATGTTTTGAATATTAGTTTATATGTTAATTTTTGTCAACACTAAGATTTATACTTGTACATATCGTGGGCCACAAATAAATCTATTTATATTTGTGCTTGAATGCTTATTTGAACCCATGAAATGTGCTTGTATAGCTTGGTTTTGATGATACATACATTTTTAAACTTATATTCCCACTTCTTGGATTTGATTTATGATCATGTGTTTTCATTTCATGTAACTTTAAGACATACATGTATACCTCTTGAGTCATTTACCTTTAATGCAAATCTATTTATATGGACTCATTTGTGTTTAAGAGATATGTATGTATACTTATTGTGTTGTCAAAACATACATATATCTTGAAATATAAATTTTGTTTTTAATAAAAAAAATGTGTGATGATTTAAAGGAATATTGAGATTAATTGACATTTTTGCTTTATTCCTTGCTTGAAGGATTTCGTACTAGTTTTAAAACATTTTCATATTAACTAGTGCACATTCTTCATATGGTAGAGTATATGATAAGCTTACTCTTCAATTGGTATCATTGGATATTTTCAATTGGTATCAATATGATTTTTATATACTCATATTTTGATTGTATGTATGAATGCTTTCAAATTTAAACTATATCAATTTCTATTGGTATTATCTTTTCATACATATATGATCTATTTGTGTTTGACTTACAATTGACTCATACTCTTAAAACACAATGTATATGCTAAGCTTAATTCAACTCTCAATTGGTAATTCTTAAAGCTTATGCAATATGTTTTCAAAATTGATATCAAAATAAAAAAAAATATGTTGATTTGATATCTCAAAATGTGTTTCTTGAGAAAAGTTCAAAACTTTGTTTTGATAAAAAAATATTCAAAATTTTTGATTTGTATTACCTATATGCAAGGAGAGCTTAACATCTCTCTTACATATAGATTCATGTTGAGTATATTATAAATTGAGGAGCTTGACAACTCTTCTTTATATGATATACGTGTGTAGGGGGAGCTTCACATCTCCTCTTATGCATTACATAATATGTGTTATGTGAGTTAGGGCTTGTCATCCCTTCTTCATATAATGCATATGTGTAGGGAAGCTAACTTAGCGTCTTCCTCTTCATGAATGTATATCGCATATAAACCCTTATTGATTGATTTGTATTACCCCTTCTTGCTCTCTTTGTTTTTAACAAAAAGGGGGAGAAAATTTTGTTTGATTTGATTTTACTTTGAACCCTTTGTTGATGAGTGACAAAAAGGGGGAGAAGTATTTGAGTTTATATGCATGTTTTCATTGCTTAAGGGGGAGATTGGTCTTCCTTGTTTGTTATGCATATATGTTTTGTATTGCAAATAGGAGAAAAAGATTTTGATTTATGCTTGTTGCATGTTTTATCTCCATACTTGCATACATATTCATGTGCCTCATTGCCATATCTATTATTTTGTGATATGCATGAGTTAAGGGGGAGCTTCTTTGAAGCTTTACTTTAATTCATGCATATATAACTTCATGAGTTTTGTCATCATCAAAAAGGGGGAGATTGTTGGCCCAAAGGCCTATCACCCTAGTTTTGATGATGATCAACTCATGAAGTTATGATTACTAATGATCTTGTGTTTAATTAGTGACAGATTCATTATCAAGATCTTAGTAGGTGCATAGCTCAACAAAGGATAATATGTCAAGATTTGGAGCTAGCACGGTGTGATCCAAGGAGCTTTTGGATCAAGCTTGGACCAAGTCAAGAAGATGAGAAGACTTCAAGGGAAGACTTCAAGATCAAGACTTGTGTCTAGGTATAAGATTTTTATGTTTTAGATAAAATGTAAAGGATAGAATAGTTGGTGGATTGCTCAAGTATATTTATCACACACACACTCTTGGTAGTTTTATTTTTACAAAAGATTTTCTTTTAGAAAATACATGTTTGGATTTTGGTATTCATGTTTACATCTTTCAACCAAAACCAAGTTTATGCTTAATGTCAAAAAAAAACATAGATATTTCATCTTGATTGTGTAGTGGATCATATCCATACACACTATGCTTTAAAAGTATATCTTGTTTTTGTATTTGATGAAGATTTGGAAAAACATGTTTTGAAAAAATATTGTTTTGGAAAAACAGTTTTTATCATGAGCCAAATATTTTCAAGTTACAAAAATAGTCCAATCTTTTATAACATGCCTTGATTTTGTGCAAGCATGTTTGTATATCATAGTATATTGGTAAAACTATTTTTGTAGAATTTCTATGTATTTATGGGATTTTATGTAAGCCAAAAAGACAAACTTTTTAATCTCAGAAAACTGTTTCAGGCTTCGGATAAGTCGACTTGCTTCCCTTTATAGTCGACTAATCCTGAAGTCGGTCGACCGGGCTCGGTCGACCGACGTGCACAGATGTGCACGCCTTTGTGCACTGGAGGACGGCCGACCGTACGGGTCGACCGCTCCAGAGAGCTCTGCTCTCTGGAAAGTTCGGCCGACTGTACGGGTCGACCGACAGAGAGTTAGACTCTCAGCTCCAGTGGGTCGGTCGACCCAGGCGGTCGACCGTGGCTCCAACGGTCGGATTTCTGACCGTTGGCGGTCGACCGCACAGGTCGACCGGCAGCTCTGACAGACCCCAACAGCTATATTTTTCTGGCCTATAAATTTGGGGGTTTGGTCATTGTTTTGAGCCAAGATTTTAGGAGAGTTTTGAGCCAGTTTTTCCCATTCTTTTAAAAGAGTTTTCTCCACATATTTGAGAGCAAATATTTCCCATCTAAAGGAGAGATTTAACAAGAGAGTGTTTAAAGTGATTTCTTGAGTTTTTCACCATAGTTCTTTCCTTACTTTCTCACAATCACTTGAGCTATCCATTGCCTTATCTATCCATAGGATTGTGTTGTGAGAGTTTGTAATTGGTGATCAAAGTGTTGTAGATCACCAAAGATTTCATCCTTGTATTTTGAGGAGACGGGCAAGTGTGCTCGTGGTGGTTTAGAGTTCTTGTGTGAACTCGGTGATTTGAGGTGCGGCCTCGGCGAGCTAGTGAGGTTGCGTGTGTACGGGACTAGGGAGTCTGAGGGCTTGTAGGTGTTGCGGCACCGAGGAGAGATCCATTGGGATCTTGCATAGTGGAAATCCTTCGTGTGTCGAAGGCGGGGATGTAGAGCAAGTGTGCTCGAACCTCGAAACAAACCCTTTGTGTTTGCGATTTCCATTTCTCTCTCTCTATCTCCTTGTTTATATCTTGCATTACTTATCTTGTCTTTACCTTTATATGTATGATATACTCCTTGTGCTCATATTGATACATACTTGCTTGGGATTGTTGCTAACACTTGTATTCAACCAAGAGAGCCAACGCGGCACCTCAACCCATTCAAGGGGAATCTAGAGGAGTTTGTCCAGAGCCCTTCACGGGGAATTCGGTAACACTCTTGTGTTATACGTGGTGTTTAGTGTAAAAGTTTTAATTTGGTCATAATTGTTTTAGCTTCCGCATTATTAGGCATTAAGTGACCATTAGATTAGCCATCACCTATTCACCCCCCCTCTAGGTGAACTTACAATTGGTATCAGAGCTTGGTACTCTGATTTGGGTCTAACAACCTAGAGTTAAAGATCCTCATTTTTAGGCTAATCACAATATTTTGTACACACACCATGGATTTCATGTCACCACCCACCTTTGACATCCTTAACATCAACATTTAGAAGGTTAAGATGTCATTGTACCTCAAAGCCTTAGGTTTTCATGTTTATCTTGCCACTACTAATAATGCATATTGTTTAAATGGTAAGAATAGTGAGGCCAATACAAAAGCCCTACATGCTTTAAGATCTACCCTAAATGATATTTATTTATCTAGGGTTGCTAATCTTGATTTGGCTTTTGTAGTTTGGAATACCTTGATCTCCCTTGGCGAAAATGAACAATACTATGCGGGAAGCGATTCGGACGTTGGAAGCGACACCTCCAACGTATGCTATATGGTCCAAGGGGATAACCCCCTTGAGGTAACTACCGAATCCGAGGTAGAAGATGATAACATGTCATATGATGAGCTTACTACCTTTTGTCAACTTGTGCAGCACGCCGGGCTGGGGCGCGGCAGCGCCCGGGCGGGGGCGCCTGCGGCGCTTGGCCGGGGTGGCCTGGCCGCGGGCGTGGGTCAGGCCGCCCGTCTGGACCAGAGAGAGAGAGATGGAGAGAGAAACAGTGAGATATATATATATATATATATATATATATATATATATATATATATATATATATATATATATATATATATATATATATATATATATATAGAGAGATAGATGTGAAGAATGGGGAGAGAGAGGGGGGAAGGATTTTAAGGGAAAGAGAGAGAAATGGCGGTGATGGAAGGCGGTGGGGGAAGGCTCCAGAGAAATGGAGAAGAGGAGGGAAAAAGAAAAGAGAAAAGAATTTTTATATTAGTTAATTAATATTATTTTATTCGGTCTAAATTTGACTAGCTCAGAACGGTTCCCAAAAATTACCTAAAATAGATAATGTTATTCTGAGCCATAAGATGAAAACGGTTTACAGAAATTCAGTCTGATTTGCAAATTAAATATCCTGAAAGATTTCGCCGGTATTGGGCGACACCGGTTTCGCCTAGGGGTGGCAGACGGGTCGCGACCCGCCAGACCCGACCCGACCCGACCCGGAGTTAGCGGGTCTGGGTTTAGGCTAATTGGGTTTGGGTCATAATCGGGTCGACCCATCTGACCCGATTATTAAATGGGTTGGGTCGACCCGAACCCGCCAGACCCTATTATTCTCTCTCCTCCTCTGCCTCCTCCCCTTGTTCTCCTCTACCCCGCCCCTCTCCTCCTCTTCGCTTAAATTAAATTATCAAAAAAATATGTGTGAGCCCAATTTTGAACTCGTAACCTCTAGTGTATGAGTTTAGTGTGATGACCAACCATATCACTAAACAATTTTGTAATATATTGTAAAAAAAATTGTATTCAAGGCTTGCTGATTGATGACACCAGGAGATTTAGGGCAGTTTCTTAGAGAACCGCCCTAATATAAAATATATAACGACGGTTCTTTATAAAATATATTAGGGCAGTTTTTGTAGTAACAGCCCTAATAGGTATATCTATTAGGGCGGTGTTTAAGAGAACCGCCCTAGTAGGTCCAAGCTCAGGCCGACATATTATATTAAGGCGGTTCTGAAGAGAACCGCCCTAATATGTTTCAGGGGAATTTGTAAAATTTTCAAAAAATTAAAAATTTTCACCGCTTTTTATTACAAGACAGTTACAGACCAAACCGCTGTTAAAAGTGTGTCGTCTATTTTCAATACTGTACACTAGTGTGAGCGTCATACATCACCATGATACAAGGAATATCTCTATATATACAAAAGAACGAGTGCATGCTAATACCCCAAAATTAACTTAGTTAAGACCTTATAAGGTATTATTAATCTATAATATTTTTTTGCATTTATATTTTTATATTCTGGATGGCATAGGTATCAATTGGTCCAGGTCAAGCCTTCTCCCCAAAGTTAAACGGGTCAAACGGGTCGGGTCGGGTCGACCCGATTAAGTGTGGGTCGGGTCTGGGTCTAAATTTTTGACCCGTATAATAATCGGGTCGGGTCGACCCGACCCGATTATTATACGGGTCGAGCAGTAAATGGGTCGGGTCGACCCGACCCGACCCAATTGCCACCCCTAGTTTCGCCTGATTTTCGATAAATTCAGAAAAATCTTCAAAAATACCCTAACGTAGATTATATGATTCTAAGACACAAGGTGAAAGCGATTCTCAAAATTCTACTCCGTTTGTGAAATAAAAATTGTAAAGTCGATTATCGGTATCGGTCGACACTGACTACGGAGATTTTCCAAAATAATCCAGAAAAATTCCAGAAAATCCTGAAAAATCTCCAATATTGAAAAATAATATCTGAAACTGAAATCAGCTCGATCTGATGACTAGGAAAGTCAAACCAATTTTGTACGCCGTATCGAGTACTGATACTGTGATACGTATATTAAGGATCAGGGGGTTACAATATGTCTTCTAGGATCTGTATGGTCCGTTCGGACTGCCCGTCTATCTCTGGATGATAAGATGTGCTAAACTTCATACGGGTCCCCAGACTCTCTTGAAGGCTCTCCCAGAAGCGAGATCTGAACCTCGTGTCTATATCCTACACGATACTAATTGGAAGTCCATGCAGCTGAACTATCTCCCTCATGTACTTGTCTGCCAGAAGCTCTGAATGGTATGAAATGTGCTAACTTAGTGAGACGATCAACAACTACCCATACTGCATTGTTCCCCTTTGGACAGCGGGGTAGAGCGGTAACAAAATCCATTGTAACATGCTCTCATTTCCATCTGGTATTGACAAAGGCTGTAGTAATCCAGCTGGTCTCTGGTGTTCAGCCTTCACTTGCTGACACACTAGACACTTTGCCACATATTGTGCGATTTCTCTCTTCATTGCATTCCACCAGAAATGTTACCTCAGATCCTGATTCATTTTTGTTCCTTCAGGGTGTATAGAGTAAGCTGAGCTATGGGCCTCAGCTAGGATCTTCTGTCTAATCTCCCCCTGAGGCACACAAATTCTATCCCTGAAATAGAGTACACCATCAGTATGTATGCGAACATCTGACCTCAGCCCCGCTTCAACTTGCTCCCTGAACTTCAGTAATCTGGGATCGTCTTTCTGTGCTTCTCTGATCTCCTCCATCAATGTCGGCTAGATCTGAAATGCCATCAACTGCACGGACCCACTGACCTTCTGAATCACCATCAAGTCTAGCCGCCTCATCTCCTTGAGTAACTCCTCTTGCTGAGTGAGCTGCACAACCATGTTGGCTTCAGGTCTCCTACTCAAGGCATTAAGCACAACATTACCTTACAAGGATGGCACTGCAGATCTATATCATAATCTGCCATCAACTCAAGCCATCGTCTCTGCCTCATATTCAACTCCTTCTGAGTGAAAATGTACTTCAAGCTCTTGTGATCGGTGTAAATCAACACTCGGTCACCCAGCAGGTAATGCCTCCATATCTTCAACGCAAAGATCACAGCTGCCAGCTCTAGATCATGCGTTGGGTAGTTCACCACATGTCCATGCTGCATCAATACACATCCAAGACCCTTTCCTGAAGCATCACTGTATACAATCATTCCTCCTGTCCCTGAGGGTGTCTTCAAGATTGGAGCTGAAATCAACTTGTTCTTCAACTCCTCAAAAGCAGACGCACACTCCTCAGTCCATACATACTTCTCTCCCTTCCCGGTAAACTTGGTCAAAGGAGCTGCAATCTTAGAGAAGTCCTTCACGAACCTTCGATAATATCCAGCTAATCCGATGAAGCTCCTGATCTCTGTTACAGACTTTGGAGTAGGCCAATCCTTCGCTGCCTGAATCTTGCTGGGATCCATCGAGATTCCTTCCTTAGAGACAACATGGCCCAAGAATGCTATACTCTCCAGCCAGAACTCACACTTACCAAGTTTGGCATGAAATTGCTCAAGTCGGAGCGTCTGTAGCGCAACCCTCAGATGTTCCACATGCTCTTCTTTATTCTTGGAATAGACCAAAATATCATCAATGAACACCAACACAAACTTATCCAAATACGGTGAGAAGATTCTATTCATCAAGTTCATAAAGACTGCTGAGGCATTTGTAACTCCAAAAGGCATAACCAAGAACTCGTAATGACCATAGCGAGTCCCAAATGCCGTCTTCTGGATATCTTTCTTCTTCACCTTCAACTAATGGTACCCTGACTGCAGATCTAACTTTGAGAACACTTGGGCCCCATGAAGTTGATCAAAGAGATTATCAATACTCGGCAAAGGGTACTTGTTCTTAATGGTGACTTTGTTCAATTCTCTGTAATCAATGCACAATCTCTTGCCTCCATCCTTGTTGTTTGCCAACAACACTGGTGCTCCCCAAGGGGAAGTACTCGGTCTAATCAGACCCTTGCTCGAATACTCCAGCAGCTACTCCTTCAATATAGCCATACAGTTGGTGCCATCCGGTACGGTGCCTTAAAGATGGGAGTCGCTCCTGGAATAATGTCAATAGAGAACTCCACAACTCTGTCAGGTGGAAGTCCTGATATCTCCTCAAATACATCCAGGAATTCATTGCACACTGACACCGTCTTCTTCTCTTCAGCAGTGGCATAACCCAATTGATCTTCCTTCCCGAGAGACTTGCGTTCTCTAAAGAACTGAAACTCCGGTTGGTGTGGAATCCTGAAGATCACCTTCTTGTTCCGACAGTCGATCATCGCATGATACTTGTTGAGCCAAGTCATGCCTAGGATCACATCGTACCCTCCAGTGTCCAGGATGAACATGTCGGCTTCCAACTTTCTGCCACATAACTCTACATTGCACGCCTTGCAAATCTTGTTAGTAATGACTACCCCATTCCCCGTATTAATTTCCCACTGGTCACCCATACATACTAGGGGTATAGAATGCAAAGCAGTAAATTTACTGGATATGAAGTAATGTGATGCACCGGAGTCAAAGAGTGATAAGACTGAAACTGAGTGGACCAAGATTGTACCTGCCACTACTTCTCCTGATGCCTCAGCTTCCTCTGCTGTCAAGTTGTAGGCCTAGACTCTCCCGCGGCCTTCCAGTCCTGGGTCCTCTCTGAGCTTGACCCAGAGTCCGACGCTGGGGAGGAGTGGAGCTCCTCTGCCTGCTGGTCCTGTATTCCTCCTCATCGGTGATGCCGAAAATGCTGGGGGAGCTGCTCGTGCTGGGTGCCACTTGTGCTGGAAGTGCTGATGGTGCTGGAGCTGCATTCCAGGTCTTCTTGAATGGACACTCACCCACGAGTGGTCTCCAGATCCGCAAGCCAAACACAGTCCATTGGCCATACGGCAGTTGCGTTGATTGTGTCCGGGCTTCTGACACTATTCACACACAAGCTGCTGAGAAGGAGGATGAAATGACCGCTTGGCTACTGGGGCACCAAAAGATCTGACTGGATTCCCACTGTTCACCTGCTGGAATTGGCGCTTCATAGGCTTGTGCTACAGCTCAACTCTCCTCTTCTTCTCCAATCCCTGCTCCATATCACGAGCTATAGAAAGAACTTGGGAGTATGTCTTCAGCTGATGGGGTATAAGCAACATCTGGAGATTCCCCTCAATCCTTGCTGAAATCTGCTAACTCTCTTCTCCTCGTCGGCTACCATATATGGTGCAAATCGACTAAGTCTCAAGAATTCAGCAGCATACTCATCCACCGATCGATTCTACTGCTGCAGCCTGATAAATTGCTCCTCCATCTCCTTCTGAGCAGTTGCAGGGAAAAACCTCTCATAGAAGCCCTTCGACAACTGGTCCCAAGAGATGGGCTTCTCCAGCCTCGCCTCTTCGGCTAGCCACCAGGTCCTCGCCACATCTTTCAGCTGGATCTTGACCACTTCCACCTAGTTCTCACAAGGAATTCTGGCCGCCTTCAGAAGATCAGTCATGTCAATCAACCACTGATCTGCATCCAGGGGCTTCTCAGTGCCCGAAAAGTCTGTCGGCTGTAACCTCCTGAAATCTAACACAGTACCCGGCCTCTACTCTCGGGGTGCGGTCAGCAATCCTTGTCGCAAGAGCTCTGTCAGCTGCTACTGGCTATTCATCATCCCCTGGAGTATCCTTATCATGTCGTTCTCTCCGTGCGGACCTTCACGGGAAGTGCTAGGACCGTTACGTGTCCCCCGTCTCTCCATATTCGAGCCGACTGAAAAGGTGACGAAATATGAGATTTTAGAAATCAAGGGATGGATTTCAAGGAAAGAATAGATAACTTTATACTTGTAATTGGAATGTATAGTAATGACTCGTGTGACTCAGTCACAAATTAATCCAACATTAATTTGCAGACTGGCTGTACTGAAGGTGTGAGAGCCTAGGCACTGATATCAAACTGTGGCGCCCCGATCCCGCAGATACGGGGACGCCACTGCGACGTACATATGCAGGGCGATGGTACCATCACTGTACGCTAAGCATCAATACAACACAATACAGGGATCAGAGTGCGAAATATGTGGTGTTATACATTCCAACACAAAATAGTACAAGTACTTAGTCATCACAGATTGTAATATAATATTACATAAATATTACATCACCAGGTAGTACAAAAGGTGGACTGCACAGGGTACAAAAGAAAAAGAATCACGAGCTGGAAGAGGAATCTCGCGAGCCGGGAAAGACATGATGAAGTTACGGCTGATCCGTCTGCACCTCGAAGTAGGCCTGGTCCTCAGCTGAAGGGTCCATCTCAGTCCAAGCTGCAAGATCTGGACATGCAAATTCAGGATTGTTAGTGGGCAACCCAGCGAGTGCAAAACCCAAATGGTAAGTATAAATAAAAGCAAGTGCATCAGGTCAAGTATAGTGTACCCAAATCAATATGCATGGATAACCACCATAAATAGTGAAATATGGAAATGACATTAGAATTTGCGTGGCATGAAATAAAAGCAAGTGTAGCAGGTCAAATATCATATAATCAAATTAGCAAGCATGGAGTAAATACAATAAATAGCAAGTATGAAAATGACAATAAAATTCATGTTGCATGAAGTCAATTATCAAGTTATTATTAAGACTAGTTCAATTTGTATGTTTCGGCATATGGCCCGTACCATACACTTCCGCATACAAGTCGAGCGAGGTTGGTTATTGAAAACTGATGGGGAACGACGAACCATGTTTAAAGCGAGTCCCATGCATGCCCGGGACAATGGTCCAGGAGTATCCGGTACTGAGCTGGAACGTACCGCTAGGTATCGAGACTTAGTATATGCCCGAAGGTCTTAGTATACACGCTCGAACAGGAATAGAGTGTCACCGTTCCCCACAGGGATATACCCAGGGATTATAGCACACCCGACAGACAGGCAGGGGGTAGGGGTACCAGTACACCCCTCGGAAGCGCCTGGTGGCCTCCAGGTCGAATCCCAGGAATTAGTTGTACAACATATGTATGACCACCATAAACACAGAAGCTATATCGATACCCATCAATTTCCCCCGTCCCGGTGTAAGTTGTTTAATATAACAAAGTGTCAAATAATAAAGTCCACAGGGTATTCACAAAAGTCCAATATCCATGGTTTTCCTATTATGGGGGTCAACAGGAGTATAATATCAGAGAGGGAATGAACAGGGGAGAGAGGAGAGAGAAAGTTGTAGGAAGGGAGAGAGAGAAATAGGGTATTTTTTGAAGAGGAAATAAGAATTAAAAGGGGAGGGGTATGGTTGTAATTATGGGGAAGTAATTAGGGAATGAGGGTATGGGTATTTAAGGAAAGTAAGAAAAGTGTTATTTATGGAAGGAAAAAGAAAGAAAGAAAGAAAGAAAGAAAGAAGAAGGAGGGAGGGGGATGGCGGTCGGCGGCCCTGGGGTGGCGGCGGCGGCGCTGCCGGAGGTGGGGACGGCACGGCGGCCCCGGGAGGGGTGGTGTGGGGGTGGAGTTGTTTTGTAGTTGTTGTTGTTTGGTGGAGGAGTGGTGGTGGTAGTTGATGGTGGTGGTGGTGGTTATGGTGGTTGTGGTGGCTGTTGGAGGTGGTGGGGAGTTAGAGGAGGAGGAGGAGGTGATGATGGGGTGGTGGGAGTGGTGGATTTGATGGAGATGGTGGTGAATTTTGGAGGAGGAAGGGAGGTGGTGGTGATGGTTTGCTTGAAATTGAGGTGGTGGGTGGTTGGTGGAGGTTGAAGGAGGTGGAGGAGTAGAGAGGGGGTGTGGGGGAGTGGTGGCCGGCAGCTAGGGAGGGCGGTGGGCAGCGGTGGTGATGGTGGAGGCGGCGGTGGTGAAGGTGGAGAGGTTGGTTTTGGTGGGAAATGAAAATGGAGAAGATGAAGAAATGAGAAGGGAGAAGAGAAAGAAGTTTGTAGGGGAAGAAGGGGGGGAATGAGTAGGGATATGGGGATGGACTGCTGTTGCAGCCCCATCAGGCGGCTGCAGGAGGCTGCTGCAGGAAGGGAACAGTGCATGGGGAAGATAAGAGGAAGAATAGAAAAGAAAGAAAAAGGAAAGAAAATAAAGGAAAAGGAAAAATAAGAAAAAAGAAAAGAAATTAGTAAATAAATTTATTATTAAATAATTAATTTATCAAAATATCTGAGAGTATAATGTAGGGGAGTAGAGAAAGAAAAGCAAGAAAAGAAATATCGGTAGATAATATTATTATTTTAATAGGGCGAAAATTCGACTATTTCAAAAACGTTCCGAAAAATTCTCAAAAATAGAAAATATTATATTAAAATGCCCGATGAAAATCGGATTTGAGAAATTCGATGTAATTTTCAAATTAAAAATCTTAAAATCTTTCGACGATACCGGTTGAGAACAGAATCGGTCAAATTTTGATAAATTTAGAAAAATCCCAAAAATGTATTTAGATAGAAAATAAAATTCTAAGATGTAACATGAAAGCCATTTTAAAAATTCAATCCCCTTTGAAAACTGAAAATCGGGAATCAGTCAGCGATGCCGATCGACACCGGTTTTGAAGATTTTGCAGAAAAATTCTGAAAAATTTCAGAAAATCATGAAAAATATAAAATATTAGAAAACAGTGTCTGAAATTAAAATCGGTCAAATCGGGCAGCAGGCTGGTATCAGGTTCCCGGTCCGGGTCAGGGTTGACTTTAGGTTTGAGAATCCAGATTCGATACACAATAACGTAAGCAATCACAACCCAAAAACACATACTGGAAGAAAATTGAATTAATACGGTTGAAAATTTTGGGACGTATCCCGGGAACAGCAACCTGTTGTTCTTTACCGGCTTATATTTTCACAGATAAAGATCTCTTTGGTTCAAGCATAAGCTTGTTTCTTTTGAGCATAAAGCTCGTTGTCTTGAGCAATAAAGCTCCATTGGTTTCAAGCATAAAGCTTGTTTCTTCTGATCGAACGTGAAACTCCTTTTCTTTCAGCAATAAAGCTCTCTTGTGTTCAAGCATAAGGCTTTAGAATTACTGAGCATAAAGCTCGTGGTCTTGGGCTATAGAGCCCTCTTCTTCTTTCCCTTCATTGAGGGTAAAGCTCGTGGTCTAGGGCGGTAAAGCTTCTTTTTGTTGAGCGTAAAGCCCGTAACTTTGAGCAAGATGCTCTCTCTTTCATTTAGGGAAAAATTGTCTTGTTCCACTGTAAAGCACATTGCAGGGATGACATGTTGTTGATGGAGAAAAAGATTAAGTGAAAAAGTGATAGAAGAGAGAGATTGATATAGAAAACTAATGGCAAGAAGGAAAAGAAAATAACAAAAATAAAATCAGACTTTCCTTTTATTGTTCTTCTCTTCTTGATGTTACTGATCTTCTCTCTCTCTTTCTCCTTTTTCTTCTCTCTCTTTTTTTTAGGTATGGTCTGCCTCTCTCCTCTTTCTTTTTTGCTTCTTACATATATGCATCAATATGTGAGAATTCATTCTTATCTCATAATCTGCTCTATAATTTTGAATGCTATCTGATAACTCATCAACCATCAAGTTCAAACTTCATCTCATCCAATTTTAATGTTTTTTACCCAAAATATAGGCTTGATTCATTGGACCCTCAATCAGATAATAATTTGTTAGAATTTAGGTGATAGAGTTGGATAACATAAAGAGATCAAATGCTAAAACCCCACTCGAAATGGGCCATGGACTTGTTGAAGGACTCGGGGCACCATCCTAAAAGACTAGTCTGTTAGGTGGAGTTGCCGATGTGGGACTATTTGTTCGACCCAAATCCCAACAATCCCCCCTCGAACAAAGAGTCTCCTTGCAAGCTCAACTATCTTCGCACCGGAAGATCAAATGCTCCATCGAGATCCAACTCTTCACTACGTGGGAGCTGAGGCACGCCTTATGTGAAGCACTGCAGTCGGCTTATGTGAAGCACTGCAATCGGTCACTCCTCTACACCGCGTGGTAGAGGGCACGCCCATTGCAAAGGAGCACCACTGCCAGTGGGGTGGGCAGGCCCATTGTGCCTTTGCGCCATTAGGGGATCTCCACCGTCGAACATCACCCACACACACGACTAAGTTCGGGGCTTGGCTCTGATACCACTTGAAGGACTCGGGGCACCATCCAAAAGACTAGTCTGTTAGGTGGAGTTGCCCAAATCCTTATAAACCCAAGACCATCCCCATGTCTAGCCGATGTGCGACTATTTGTTCGACCCAAATCCCAACACTTGTTTAAACAATCTAGCCAATATTAATTTAAATGAGTTTAACTAAAACAAATGGCTGCAACGGGGACAAGTGGCTTGGCTTGAGTTGATTTGAGAAGTCGATCATGAGGATTTGATGATATAAAAACGCAACCTTTGGCAGACTTGTTGAGGACTCCTTTTTTTCCTTCTCTTCTTCTTTTTCTTCTTTTTTTTTTTGCCAAAAAAAAATTATAATGACTTTAGAAAAGGTTAAAACATAACTTGACATAATTTGAGTTTGAAACCACTGAAAATTGTTACGTGCAGAAATTAAAATGTACTTCAACACAAACATATGGAAGAAGATGGACTAATCGTGACAAACAATTTAGTTAAATATTTTGGGTTGAGTGAAAATTTCACAAAAAGAATGCAAGGTTGGTGGAAAAAATTGCACAGGACAAATTTTTGACATGAGTATCTTGCCAGAAATAGATGCCACTTGACCCAGGAGGACAGTAGGCAATATAGTGGAATCCACATGATGATAGAGTGGTTGATGGATTCATCAACAACTGGCATGCATCATGGTTATGCAAAGACATTTGAGGTACTTGATGGAAGATCAAGGCAATGCCAAACTTTTAGACTTGGTGTGAGTGTGGCAAATGGGAAGCACCCAATAAGGGCAGGAAGAGAAATAATTAATAAGCTCACTTCATACACTCTCATTAAAGTGTAGGGGGAGAGAAGATAGAGGACATAGAGGAAGATAGCACAGAATTGAAAATCAAAAGGAGCATTGAAGCAGGTCAGGAAAGAGCCCGGTCGACCGCCCAGTCGACCGGTTTGCACGACGTGCACAAGAGTAGCCCGGTCGACCGTGGCAAAGGAGCGGTTGACCGCCCGGTCGACTGAGTGACAAAGACGCTGCTCTCGGTTGGTGCCGGTCGACCGCCGGTCGACTGACAGACGTGTTTCTGCTGACCTTTCTGAATTCGGATTCCTTTTCTGGTTTGGGGTCGAATCCAATTAGGGTTTCCTAAAACCCTGAGACTCTGTGGCTATAAATAAGGGCTAGAGCCCTCATGTATTGTATCATGCAAATCCCTTGAAGTATTCCTCTAGTATTGGTTGTATTGAATGTTGAATCAATAAAATCTCTCTCTCCCTTGCCCCGAGGACGTAGGCAAATTGTCGAACCTCGTTAAATACTGTGTTGGCTTGTTTTCTTTATTGTTTCTCTGTTCTTGTGCGTGTTGGGTACTTCTCCGGCTGCATATGTCTCCAAGTTGGTGGATTCCTCATAAGTTGTTACCCCGCGCGCGAAACAAGTGGTATCAGAGCATCCCAGGTTTGTCGTGAGATCATTTGTCGATTTTGAGGGCATCAGTTGCTGTTTGGGGGAGATCGTGTGTCGATCTCGGAGCAACGTTGGGACGTTTGGTGGAGATCATGTGTCGATCTCAAAACAGCGTTTGGATTGAGCGAGGAATCAATTCGGAGGAGTAGATCGTTTCGAAAACTCTTCGAGGGTTTCACGTGGAGGTAAAGATCCTATCTTTATCTAGTTGTTTTATCTAACTTTGTTTGCTTTCCGCATTATTTGAGGAATCAGTTGAGAAGATGACTGGAGAAAGTACATCATCGGGAAAATCTGTGAATCCACATCCGTTGAGGATTGATGTGGTGAAGTTCGACGAAAAGAACAACTTCGGTATGTGGAGATGTGAGGTGATGGATGCACTGACGGCATCAAATCTCGAAGACACTCTACGGTTGGAGAAGAAACGCTAGTCAACTACGGAAGAGGATTGGGACAAGATGAACTGAACGACGTGTGGCTTGATCAGGTCTTATTTGACACAAGACATCAAGTATAATGTGTTGCATGAAACATCTGCGAGGCAGCTGTAGGAGATCCTGGAGAAAAAGTATCTGACGAAAAGTGTCGAATCGCGGTTGCAGTTGAAGAGTAAACTTTATCGGTTTTAGATGCAGAGAGGATGCTCCATTGACGAACACATGAATAGCTACACAAATCTTCTTACAGTCCTAGTTAATGTGGATGTGGAGATCGATGAAGAGGATAAGGCAATAATCCTATTGAATTCTCTTCCTAGGGAAGAGTATGAGACCTTTATTCTTACATTGATCAATGGAAGAAAATTTCTTAACTACAACGAGGTATTTGCTGCTCTTGTGAATTATGAAGTAAGGAGGCAGGACAGACTGTCTTCTTCTGGGAGCGCAACAGCAGAGGCACTGATGGTAAGAGGCAGGAGTTCTAATCGAAAGAGCAGAGGTGATCAGGGAAGATCGAAGTCCAGATTAGGGCTCAGAGATCTGAAGAGGAACCAGTGCCGCCTTATGCAAGGAGCTAGGGCACTTGAAAGTTGATTGTCCGAAGGCAAAAGATAAGAAGAATGAGTCAACGACCGAGGCAAATCTCGCACAGGTTGTCAGTACTCAAGCCAGTACTTCACAGGCGGATGGATCAGACTCAGACTCATCGGTATTTTCTCTCTCTGTTACTACTCCTACTGTTGGTTACTCAGATAATTCTGAGTAGATCTTAGATATAGGAGCTACCTATCATGTGTGCCCGAACAGGGGCTGGTTTTCTAGTTTTGAGAAGTTAGATGAATGTTATACGGTCATGGGTGATGATCATCCGTGTAATGTAGAAGAGATAGGTACAGTCCGAGTCAAGATGTTTGATGGGATGGTACAAGAATTGAAGGGAGTAAGGTATGTACCTAAACTTAAAAGGAATCTTATCTGTGTTGGCACTTTGGAAGCATTGGGCCTTGTGGTATCCATACGAGATTGTCTTCTCAAGATGACCAAAGGCTCAATGGTGATTATGAAGGGCGTCCGCCACAATAATCTCTACTACTTGAAGGGTAGTATGACTTCTATTTCTTCAGATGATATTTGCATACAGGTATAGCAAATGAGGCCCAGACACGGAGGTGAAAAGTCTTTCCAAGCTCCTATAAAGAAGGGATCATTGGAAGGTGCTGCTACCTGCAACATGGAATTGGGTGAACACGGCGTTCTGGATATGAAAAAGGTGAAGTTCAACACCAATCAAAACTCTGAAGGTTTTCTTGATTGTGTTCACGTAAGCATTTAGGGACTTGTTAAGAATGCATCGTTTGGAGATCAAAGGTACTTTGTCTCTTTTATTAATAATTTATCTAGGCATTATTAGATATATCCCATGAGATAAAAGTGTGAAGCCCTAGATATGTTGGTGAAGTGGAAAGAAATAATGGAGAAGCAGATTGGTAGGAAGATTAAGGAGCTACAGATTAGTAATGTTGAAAAATATAGAAACCAATTCCTACTATTTGGCCAGAATACTGGTATTGGTACTCACTTCATAGAAGGTATACATGGGTTGACTAAGGAGATAAACCGTTCCTTGCTGGAGAAGGTTTGGTGCTTGTTGTCTAATGCAAGATTAGACAAATCGTTTTGGGCTGAGGCGATTGCGTATGCTAGCCATCTCATAAATGTTGACACTCAAAAAGATAAAATCTCAAACAGCTCTTCAACCAGTCTAAATGATGTCTAACTTGTCGACATTTACAAAAAACAAGTCGCAGACAAGCTGACGACCAATTTCTGCCCATCTCTGAAGGATAACTCAGTGACTTGGACTCTACTGATCCAGTGAAGCAGACAGTAAGTTAAGCTTGCCTTTGAAGAGATCTAAGAAAGCCTAAGATGCTAAGTTAGCTCAATACTTAGCCTTGCATGAGCCAAAGGGGATAGCCTCGCCTGAGGGGCTAAGTTTGTCTAGTTCGCCTTGAAGCTCTTCACAGCTTCATAGAAAGCTAACTTATAGCTTCGCCTGAAGCCTATTCTAGCTTCGTCTGAAGCTAATTATAGATTTTCCTAAAGCATTCTTGATAGCTTCGCATGAAGCTCTTCATAGATCCACAGATAGCTAACTTACAGCTTCGCCTGAAGCTAATTCTAGCTTCGCCGGAAGCTTTCTTGATAGCTTCGCATGAAGCTTTCATAGCTCAGAGAGCTAACTTATAGTTTCGCCTGAAGTTAATTCTAACTTCGCCAGAAGCTAATTCTAGCTTCGCCGGAAGCTTTCTTGATAGCTTCGCATGAAGTTCTTCATAACTCTACAGAGAGCTAAGCTTCGCCGGAAGCTAATTCTAGCTTCACCGGATGCTTTCTTGATAGTTTCTCATAGCTACATAGAGAGCTAACTTATACCTTCGCCTGAAGCTAATTCTAGCTTCGCCGGAAGCTTTCTTGATAGCTTCGCACGAAGCTCTTCATAGCTTCAGAGAGCTAACTTACAGCTTCGCCTGAAGCTAATTCTAGCTTCGCCGGAAGCTTTCTTGATAGCTTTGTATGAAACTCTTCATAGCTCCACAGAGAGCTAAGCTGTACGAAGCTCTTCATAGCTCCACAGAGAGCTAACTTACAGATTTGTCTGAAGCTAATTCTAGCTTCACCTAAAGCTAACTATAGCTTCGCCGGAAGCTTTCTTGATAGCTTCGCCTGAAGAGGCTAACTCCGCATAAGAAAAGTAACCACTCCACAAGTTAGTGGGGGAGTTAATGGGTAGTTACACCCATAATCCCTCATTAAGAGGAGACAATCAAGGGAATCATAACTCCCTATTGCCTAGTGGGGAGAGTTAATGGGTAGTTACACCCATGATCCCTCATTAAGAGGAGACAATCAAGAGAATCATAACTCCCTATTGAGCCTATAAATAGCCCACTAGTAGGCTAAGCTCAGGGGATGGAAGGAATTCAAGTCCAAGAGGCTTTTTGAAGAGCAAAAGCTTCTTTGGTGACTTCAAAGCTTAAACCAACAAGAGATCTACTCTCTGGCTTTCAAGAATTCCAAGAATTCAGAAAATCACTTCTTTAATCCTACAAGGATAAATTCAGGATGCTAATGCCCTAAGGCCTTCCTCCCTCTTAAGGAATCTTCGAAACTAGGCGAGAAGAAATTTTCAGACAATAGCATTTGAAGATCGCTCTTTTCGTCAACGGGACAAAGTGGTCGCGCGCTGATCAAACTCTCACCGCATATTTTCTCAGAAATCTCAGAGGAGATCTACTTGTTATTTTCTTTATCTTTTCTGTAAAGAATTACTTGTAATTTCGCTCCTCGATCTCTTTTTGTAAGTTTTCCCTGATCAATTTTGAATGGAAAACAAGATGACGACTCCTGTTGGGGATTGTACTCTCCGTTGTTGAGAATCAAGTGTCACAATGTGATGATCAGACCTTCGGGTCTATTACTGAGACGCTGGTATTCACTATGACCAAGAGAGGTTTGAACAACTTCTCTCAGGGGGTAGCACAAGCCCCCTACATGTGCACAAGCACAGGAAGGTCAGCATAGCTAGAACCCCTCTGGCACCTCTTGGAAGTAAGTCTCTATTGAGACAAATAAGATTCTCTGCAAGCCTATTACAATCTCAGGCGATGCTAAACAGACTCTATGCGAGTTTAGCACAGTCTCAGCAGAGACTAATATAGCCTCGCGCCAGCATATTAACGCTGTGCAAGCTATAAAGGTTCCTCTTGAACTTAAAACAGCCTCTGCTAAGGTTATGTGGATTGCAAAATTTGTAGTCTCATGCGAGGCTATAGATAAATCTCTTGATTCAGCTTCCTGCGAAGCTAAAATAGTCTCTGACTGTGAGACTATTTTAGCTCTTCACAGAGCTAAGCATTGCCTGTCATGCGAGTCTAAGACTAAAGCACTTTGTGCTAACAGCGAGGCTATGACAGCCCCGCTTACATCATCAGCACTATTGGACAGTGCTAGGCTCGGCGCTAGTGATAGAACCAAAGCACTAAGTGCTCAGACAGCTTCATTATGTGAAGCTAATTCAACTCTTTGCAGAGTTCAGCCTCGCCTATCACGCGAGGTTAAGACTAAAACACCTTTGTGTGTTAATAGCATTGTTGATTCGGCTCTCACTACCAGCACCTAGTGCTAAAGTTTTTAACCGCGAGGCTATAACTAAATCACTTAGTGTTAAGAATCTTAGTCGCAAGGTTAAAATTAAGCACCACTGAGTGCTAACAGCAAGGCTAGTTCAGCTTCGCTCAAGAGAGGAACTCTGCGCAGCAGAGCTAAGCTCGCCTTCAAAGACAGAGAAAATTAGTAGTTTTGCCTTACGAAGCTACTCTTTCAAGTGAAGCTATTCTAGCTTCGCCTATAGCCCAAAAGAAAGTCTTCAAGGCTAAGCTCAGGGTTTCTCAACCCAAGCAGGTAACATCCAGTTTTCTTGAGTTTCCGTGTTGGATCGGTTGGATCCAGGTAACACAGACTTGCGGGATTATCTGAGCAACAAGCATAAAATCTGCTCCGAAAAGCCAGTTCACATCTCGCCATCCCAGTGCGGACAAGCGGGGTGTCAACCTATGATGGTACATTCCATCCACTGTTGTTTGGGAACAATCCCCATAACTTCTCATCCAAGCCAGCAATCGTGTTCAACCGGCTGTCAGTTCAAACTTTTGAGAAACTCAAGTCTCGAAAGAAGAAGACAGTGAAGGTACCTCACCTTGCAGCTACCTCTATAAACATGATAAGCAGAGGAAAGGATCTACTACGATCTCAAAGAAGGAAACATGGGGTTCACACTTTCTTATTCAGTTCTCCAGGGCCCGACTATAGCCCCCGCTTAGGTCAGGTTCTAGTCGAACAAAAAGTTACCTTCCAAGGTGCAATACCCTATAATTATGGACAACCTTCTTCCTCATAAGCTATGTTGCCAGAATCATTGAGACACCAATTCCAATGGTACGATGATGAAGAAGAAGCCAGCGGCTACGCTTCCTCCGCCATCATCAGCTCTGTGCAGGCAAGGTTTGTATCAGCCAACATGACTAATAACAACAACAATGATGATCTCCGTCATCGCATGCAGACTTCCAAGGCCCAACAAGAATCCTTGGACAACATCCAGCAAATATTGGCTCAACTCCTAACAAACTGGAAGATTGATAACACAACTGGTAGTAATCACAAAAATGAGAAGAACAATAACAATGAACCTCGCAACACCGATCATTCAAAGGAGGGCTTTTCAATCGATGCCGAAGTGATCAAAGGCATCCAAGCTCAGATCGCATCCCTAGCCCAAAAATGAATCGAAGAAAGTAGGGGCAGTTCATTCTTACCTCTTGGAATGGAATTCAGTCCCATATCCGTCAAAGCTCAAGCCACCAATGTTACACTCGTATGATGGCAAGAGCTCGCCAAATCAGCACATTTACTACTTCCGGTCGCAAACCGGTAATGTAGTAGGTAATGATGCTATCATGACCAGACTGTAATGATGCTATCATGACCAGACTGTTCATTGGCACCCACAAGGGGGTAGCCTTTGATTGGTTCAGGAGTCTCCCCGCAAACTCCATCAATTCCTGGCTCGACTTGAAAACCAGATTCCTCTCCCGATTCTACGAGGATGATACTGAGGTGACCATGAACACACTCCTTTTAGCGGTCCAGAAAGGAGGAGAATTTGTACGAGATTACATAGAGAGATCCTGCAACCTTTCTCTTATGCCCCGCATGTATGCCTTTATCTATGTTGCTTCAGACGTGTAGGCATAACTTTCTCGATAAAGTAGTTCGCATGGGAGTCATCTAAGCCCACACTTGGAAGGATCTTATTGAACAAGCCGAGATAGCTAAAAAATCAGCTAAAAAATTTGAGACCCCCAAAAGTAGGTGGGGAATCAACAGCAAAGGTTATGACACGACTGAATCTTCTGATACATCAGCATTGAAAGTATATGGAGGAACTCGATCAAAGAAGGGTAATTCCAATAGAATTTCAGAGTATCAAAGACAAACTCCTTCAAAGATGAGCATGTGGTGACACTTTTCTGAAATCACCTAGAGGGGGGTGAATAGGTGATATGGCTAATCTAGAAACTAAATACGGAAGCTAAAACTATTTTGCAACACACTTAATACAACCAACAAGTGTAGCCGAATTTCCCGTGAAGGGCTCTGGACTAACTCCTCTTGATTCCCCTAGATAAGGGTTGAGGTGCTATATGAAGCTCTTGTGGTTAAGTATAAGTGAGGCACACACAAGCAAGTCAAGCATATAAAGATGAACAATATGAAATAATGCAAGGCACAAATGCAAGCAATAAGATATGAATGAATGATGCTATGCACAACACAAATAAAGAGAGAGTTAAGAGACAATGGATCAAACGCAAACACAAAGATATGTTTCGAGGTTCGAGCCCCTAGCTCTACGTCCCCGCCTTCACCGAGAAGGATTTCTAATCCACTATCTTGTCCACCGAGGACTCCCACCGAGGGAACCTCCACCGAGGAGGATTTGTACAACCGGGAGTACCGAACTCCTCTCTCAAACACCACCTCACAACCGAGGGGTAGGCCCGTAGCCAAACAACCACAAATCACCTCTACCGAAGAGGGATACAAACACCAGCTCCACCTCTCACTAGAGGGAGCAAACCAACAATCTCAACCTCTACCAAAGAGGGAGCAACCCAACAATGAAAGGGTTTACAACTTGATGGTATCTTTCAACCACAAACAATCTCTTTTCCCACAAACAAATGATCCTAATAGAATAGGATAGAAGATAGCTCAAGTGTAGAAAAACAAGTGTTTTGATCAAAGAAATTCTCTTGGGAAAACACCAAAATAGATATAGAAATTTTAGATTAAAACTAATTCCCAAAAATAAAACACTTTTAAACAAATAAGATGGATCTTTTTGGCACTTAAACACTTTTGAAAACTTGTTTTTAAAACTAGAGAATAGGGAAATTTTTGCTCTAGAAATCTTGGCCAAAATCCCAAAGGAATGGGGTTTATATAGGCCCAAACAGAAAACTAGCCGTTAGGCTGATCTGTCAGCCTGACAGGCTGGCGGTCGACCGGCCGGTCGACCGCCAACGGTCATAAATATGACCGTTGGAGCAGCCCGGTCGACCGCCCGGTTGACCGCCCGGTCGACCGCCCAGATACAGAGAGCAAAGCTCTCTGGTCCGGTCGACCGCCCGGTCGACCGGCCCATTGCCTGGCCAGACGTGCACAGACCTGTGCACGTCGGTCGACCGACCGGTCGACCGTCTCTGGCTTACGGTCGACCTGCCCGGTCGACCGCCAAAGCCTGACAGCCAATTTCTGGGTCAGAAAATCATGTTAAAAATATTTTAATAAATCTTGTAAAATATATAAAAATCCCCAAAAATAGTTTTAACATTTTGCATTGATATATAAACATGTAATAAAAATGTCAACTCAAATATCAAGCAATTTGAACTATTTTTGTGTTTTGAAAGTTTTACCAAAAAACCAAAACTTGTATTTTTATCAAACATGTATTTTTCAATAGGAAAACTGATTTTTCCTAAAACTTATTGAAATACAAAAACATGATATTTAAACACTATTGAAGCATGTTGCATATGGACATAAGTCCAATATACATGAAACATATATATATCATGGTTTTTGTCTTTAAATCCAAAAATATGTTTTGTTTAAAAATACCAAAACATAAAACTACATGAATAGGTATGTCAAACTAAGTTTGTATAAGTCATGTAAGCATGTATGTATATAGAGCACATCTAATATACATAAAAACAAAGTAAACTTGTTTTGATCAATCTATTCATGAAAACCAATTCCAAAACATAAAACGTGTGTGTTGTGCAGTTGAGCATATCAACTATTCTTATCTTTACAAATAGATCTAAACACACTAAACTAAAACTAGGATACCTAAGTCTTCTTGACGATCTTCAATCTTCAAGCCGACTCGATCCCAAACGTGATCCACCGAGTGCAAAGGTATGATCTTGATGCTCGGGCACTGGAATCACCATGAAAAGCTTCTAAACTCCTTGTTGAAGCTAATCACTAACTAATATCTTGCTAAATGATCTGAAACTTAAACAATACAAGATTATTAGTAAACATAACTACATGAGTTAATCATCATCAAACTAGATTGGAAGGCCTCTGGGCCAACATTTTCCACTTGCTCAATAAAAACTACGAGCTCAAGTTGCCAGAGTCTAGACGTCTAGACGAAGTAGGACAAACGAATGATTCTAACTATTGTCTTTTCCATAGGATGGTTCATCATCCTACTTGCAGGTGCAATGTTCTTAAGGACAAAATCCAAGCACTGATTGAAGCGGGTATTTTAACTCTGAAGTTGGAACATAAAAGGGCCACTGCCTAACCCCTATCCTGAAAGGGAGTATAGAGGTAGTCAACTCTACTTTCAAAAGCCATGGGTCTTATCCTATGAACGGCTAAAGTAATGGGACTCAAGCCAGTTTAAAGCTAAAGACAAGTCTTGCAATATCTCTCGCAACAGATGACACCGCACCAACAACTGGTCTCAGCAGCTCTGAAGAGGAGACAACCGTCTCAACCGCTATTTAATACTCGACAGGTACTAGGTCTCGCAAATAACTTGCAACAGTATAACCAGACCCCGACGGACACAACAGCCAACAACGTCGGGAAATGCGCGGGGGTTGGAATATGTCAATCCTCCAATCAAATGAGGACAACTTTTCACAGTATAGGCAGTCTACTCGAGTGGAGCTTATCGCCAAAAAATCCAAACAGTGACATGCTCTTGATGCCAATCAACGACAAGTGCTATTCATGATCACATTAACACTATACCTCTGTCAAAGAAGTACTATATATGATCATGTTAACATTACACCTCTGATCATTAAGTCGGACTCGTCTGACTGTTTCATCTCCTCAAGGAGTCCCTTTTTACAGGTGGAATCAATTTCAACCATCTCTGTATTCTTCTTTCAGCAAATCAATTCGGCTTCACGACAATCTTGAATAAGCCGAATTCATCGAAGAAGGTTCGTGATGCATCCTTACAGGACCTTTTTAATATTTTCACATTCATGTTCAGATTCGATGATCAGTTGTGACTAAAGTCTTGATTGTGACGAACAAAAGTGAAACTCCACGAGGAATCTCGACTTACTCGATATATTTCCTGTGAAGTTTATACTCCATATCTAGACACGAAGATCAGCTGAGAACCAGAGTCTTAATGAACAAAAGGTGATGCTCCACGAGGAATGTCGATCTACCCGACAAATCCCATGAAGTTTAGACTTAACTCTTTAATCCCTAACGAGATTTTAGAGGTCACCAGTGGAATACAGAAATGTTCACTTCATGTGACACGATCTGAAACCTTCGGTGAATAAGGCTAGAGGAAAACATTGGCTTCTGAGCTCAATATAAAATCCTCAATAACTCATCATGCTGAGGGGAATAGCATGGCTAGCCCAACTCAAACGGTGGTTGGTTAAGGCATATCAAACCCGTTGACAGTTGAAGATTTGCTAAAAATTCTAAGGGACCTGATCCCGCTTTTCCCAACAAAGTCCCCTACTAATTCCCGTCCATGGAATGGTACGTTTATAAAAGGTTGTATTCATTTTCCCAATGAAATGAATCACAGATCAGAACTGTCATGCTTAAAGTTCACGCCTCTGACAGTAAAACCTTTTGAGTATCCCGGCGGATCTTGCTAATATCCCTAGCAGAGCAAACTCCACTTGTCATTCTCTTCAATAGAATGACAGGTCCACTCAAATTGTTATTATGTTCAAACACCTCTAACAGTAAATAAATCCTTGTCAAGTTAACACCACCCCTCTAACAAGTTGCTTTTCAAATCTCCAAGCGGAGAAGCTGTCACGATTACTTTTGATAAGATCTCCATTCAAATTCCCAAGCAAGAGATTTGATTGTTACGTTAATGATTACCTCTGATAACTTTTTAGGGAATAATCCTTTCCATATCGAATCCCCACAGAGTTCTTTTTGTCACGTTAATGATTACCTCTGACATATAATCTCTTATGGGTTTCATTTTCTAACTCCTCAGTGAGTTTCTGATAGACTCCCCTCGAAATCTATTATTTCCCTTTTTAGTCTCTAGTGGACTTTCTTGGTTATCACGTTAACAATATACCTCTGACAATTTCTTCCAAATAACATTTGAAGGAGATATCAATTTTCCCACAGAGTTTATGATCAAGTCTTATTTCCCCCAATGGAATTATTTCTTTTACTATCATGTTCAGCTTGTCACCTCTGAACGGTAGAAATCCTGAGCTTGGTGGTTTCTCAATCGGTTATGTCCATGTTACCTCTGAACCGACAGATAACCAAGTCTCATCTTCCAGTCTGGTAGGCACTACTCCTTTGCCATTATGTCCAGTTCGCCACTTCTGAACGGCAGGGCTCTGAGTCTAGCAACTTACAATCGGTTATGTCTATATTACCTCTGAACCGACGGATGCCTAGATCTCTCCCCTTTTATAGTACTCCAACTATCATGTCCAGTTCATCACCTCTGAACAGAAGAGTCCATAACTTTATTCTCCTTCCCCCATCAGGGCCGGGAGTTCTTGCTGTCATGTTAATACGACTACCTCTAAACAGCAAATTGTGAGTCTGATGTCTCTTAGTTGGTCATGTCCATATTACATCTGAACCGAAAAGTGCCCAGATTCAATTCACCCTTGAAGTCCTTATTGGGCTAGCTGATAAGTTAATGCGACTACCTCTGATAGCGGATTCAGAGTTTAGTGTGTCGTAGTCTATCATGTCCAATTTATCACCTCTAATAGACGGGTCCCTAAAATCAGATTCACCTCCATTTTGTCATCATGTCTAGATCATCACCTCTGAATGACAAATTTCAAGCTTGGTGGCTTCTCAATCGGTCATGTCTAGTTCATCACCTCTGAACTGACGATAGCCAAGTTACTCCTTTTTGTTTACTGTTATGTCCAGCTCGTCACCTCTGAACAATAAACACTCCGAGTTTAATAATTTCTAATCGGTTATGTCCAGTTCGTCACGTCTGAACTGATGAATATCCAATATCACCCTTCTTTGTCGTTTTGTCAAGTTTATCACCTCTGAATGATAAGGCTTTGTGTCTGGTGATTCCTAATCAGTTATGTCCAGTTTGTCACCTCTGAACTGACGGATACCTGTTTGGTGAGAAAATCGAAGCGTGTGTAAATTCTTTATTTGATTGTAAAGAAAATTACAACGGCTTTGAGCCTCGCGTTTTGTCGCTGAAGTAATACTTGAGAAACGCGAATTTCTAGTTCTGTGTTAAGCTTCAAGTGAGACGCGAGCTTCGGGCTCTGCGTCTGGATAGAATGTTGAAGGTGCGAGTTTCAAGCTCTGTATCTTGGCCATTGCAGTGAGGCAGAGACGCGGGTTTTGACCCTTGCATCTTGGTACTACAGTGGTGCTGAGACGCAGCTTTCGAGCTCTGCATCTTGGTTATTAAGACGCGGGTTTCAACCTTCACGTCTTGATGCCGTTCTAGTGGCTGTGCCACTTTGCGTCAAGAGTTTAGACTCTGCTTTCTGATGACTTTACCCTAGTGATTTTTGGATAGTCTACAGAACCCCTCCAAAATTTTGATATTCCGCGGTTGACTGGGATTGGGACGGATTTCGAAATACTTTGGACTTTGGTCGAGTTCATACTTCTCATGATTGGACTGACAATCATTTGAGATGCCTGTAAACCCTTTTGAAGCCACCAGAGATGATCATCGTGAGTGTCTAGATACACAATCCAGACCTCCTCAGTGCTCTGAGCTGCTTGTTGGTGTACTATTGAACTAAGGGTAAACAGTCGTCTGCTTGTGCTAGTGTACTGTTGAACTGATCGCAGAAGTAAAGACTGAATGCAAGTCTTGTAGACGCAGGAGTCATGTTGCTCTAGAGACCCAGTCCTCACTTGGAGTGGGGACGCATCTATTAATTTGCTGAAGAAACGCAGCCTCTGGAGGGACACAATCTTTGGAGTATAGACGCAACTCTCACCCTATTGACTGGACGCAGCTTTGGTCTTGCTGAAGAGATGGAATCTTTGGAGGGATGTGATCTTTAAAGTGAAGACGCAGCTCTCATCCTGTTGACTGGGCGCAGCTTTCGTCTTACTGAAGAGATGCGACCTTTGGAGGGACGCGATGAAGTGAAAACGCAGTTCTCATCATGTTGACTGGACGCAGCTTTGATCTTGCTGAAGAGATGCGACCTTTGGAGGGACGCGATCTTTAAAGTGAAGGCGCAACTTTTATCTTATTGACTGGACGCTGCTTTGGTCTTGCTGAAGAGATGCGACCTTTGGAGGGACACGATCGTTGAAGTGAAGACGCAGCTCTCATCCTGTTGACTGGACGCAGCTTTCAAGTCTTATGAATTGGTGTGAACTCAGGACGCAACCCTGAATAGTCATGGAGGGTGGTCCCAGCTTGCTGAGGAGACGCGGCTCTGAACCACTTCAGGAGATGCGGTTGTGGCCTCTTAAGTAGGAATGAAAGGAACACAACCCTCGGGTCTATGAAAGGTCGCGGACTTGTGGACACGACCTTTGAGTCTACGCCCGACGCAGCTTCTTAAGCGTCACATGCAGCCCATCTTAAAGATCTTGTTGAATCTTTTAATGTCAAGTCAGCGTTGATGATTGGGGACTTGTGTCCTTCGATGTTTCCCGAAGTGGCAATCCACGCGTCAGCTCCTTATTGGACTTGATGTTCGTGTGAGAATTAAGGCTGATGGTTTTGATTATTATGTCAGTAATTGTAAGCTTTATGGTTTGCCTATAAATAGGCCTTACCCCCTTAACAGTCCATTATTTAGACTGTTTCCTTTGAGAGCATGCACTCTGAGGGTCTTCGTCTTGATTTGTCTATCTTCCCTTCAAGGGGATGTGTTCCAATGAACAGTATGAACTCAAAGCTTCCATACTTTCCTTTAATATTCTCTCAAGATTATCACTGTCAAGTGATTTCAAGATCAAAAAGTATTACTTTAAGTGCTTTCACGCCTTGATGAATAAAGTTCAACTTTAAGAGAATTCTTCCCAGTGTAGGAACCATTTGTCGCCATGAAATACTCAGTCCCACTGAGCTTTGTTTTCCTGTCTATTGAAGAATTTGATCTCTTGATCTTCTCTTGAAATCTGATTGATGCGCCCGTGTTCAGAAGTTGCGTCTTTCAGACTTCTTGATGAAGCGCGAGCTGACCGACTTCGAACTCTAACTCACAAATCCTTTGAACGCGAGTGTGATAAACTCTGTACTTGGATCTTTAGACGCGAGCTTTGTACACGAAGCTCACATTTGAGGTTCTTGACTTAAGAGAATTCTAACTCTTTTGAGACCTCTGGACATGGCTGTAGCAATCCCTGTTTCTCAAACGCGGGTATGGCGGCCTCTGCGTCTGGGTTACCTTGCGTCTTATATCTTGAATGCGAGTCTAACGCCAGATCGTGTTCAGATCTGTCATGGTCAACTCCGCGTCTAAAGTTCACAATTTTAATCTCGCGTTTGCCCTTCAGCTTTTCTGTTTCTGTCTCAACAGAATTTTAACCTTTTGATTTTTTGCTTCTTTCAGGTTCTGGCAGCCTTAGTCAGTCTTCCGCATCTTTGCTAGGCTCGTGGGAGAATATTTCGACCAGCCAGCTTGTTCGAGTTCTTAAGATATCCGTCAAGGCCTTATTGGACATGATGCACCAGCATTACCCCGGGTTTATCATGGTCACATTGGGTATGATGATGGGTATGGTGTCCTTGAAGGCCACGGGAAAGAGGATGTCACCAGTAAGGTCTCAGATCCTCCCTTCACCAATCTTACCCCCAGAAGTGACATCGATGAAAAATCCATGCTCATTGGATGACTTTCTGGTGGTGGAGATGCTCATTAAGCGAAGGATTACGGCCCACACCAGTTGGTCGGGTGGAATCAGAATGTTCCTCTGCATTTCGACCTCGAGAAACACCATTGTTCTCAGTTAGCGATGAGCTTCTTCAATGTTTACATCATGCATTATGATGTAATCAGCACTCGGTCGTCTCAACACTGATTAACTGCGACATGATTCAGTGGAAGAAGAGAGGAACCTTCTTCGGCGCTCTTCCAAACATCTTGTATTTGGGGCGGTGTAGATGTCTTGAGGAGTGAGTGCAACCTTTCGCTAAGAGAGAGGGACTTCTTTGTACTCCTTTATTATAACACTCAATCTTATTGTATAAGAGAGCATCTTGTATCACTTTCATATGTTTGAATATAAATAAAAGTGACACTTTTCTTGTCTTCTTATATGACTTGAATTCCTTTTTTCTTTTTACATTGAATCAGACACATAAAAGTAGGAACTTTTAACTTGCTAGAAATGCGATAATTAACTTTAAAAGTCAAAGTCTGGGAAAATTTCGTTTCAAGAATTTAAGATTACTGTCAGAGGTGTGATGTTAACTTGACAGAAATATAAGCTAGAGGTGTGATATTAACTTGGCTCAACGGGAGTTTCAGTTTCATTTGGAAAGACTGAAAATATCACTGTCATAGGTGTAATGTTAAACTTAGCAGTAAAGTTAATCTAGAGGTGTAATTTTGAACCTGGCATTAATCATCTCGACTTCGATAGGGAAGTTCGAGGGAAAGTCATTGTCATAGGTGTATTGTTGAACTTAACAATGAACTGGACGCTAGAGGTGTGATGTTAAACTTGGCATCGCTCATCTAAGCATCGATATAGAAGCCTGAGGGAAAGTGACTATCAGAGGTTTAATATTGAACTTGGCAGCAACTTAATCACTGTTAGAGGTGTGGTGTTAAACTTAACAGTAATTTGTTAGAGGTATAATTTTGAACTTGACAAGAATTTGTTTGCGATAGGAGCGATTTTGAAGGCTTGTCATTCTATTGATGAGAATTGACAAGTGAAGTTGTACTCGTTGGGAAGTATTGAAAATTTTCATTGTTAGAGGTTTGGTATTAAACTTAACAATGATTATGTTTGTGGAACTACCACTCTATGGAAGAGAATTGGTAGGGGATTTTGGTGGAAAATAAAATGAATTGTCAGAGGTGTAATATTAACGTGACAATCGTTGATTTCCTAGGGAGACGGGAGATTCGCCGTTAGATGTAAAATATTAACATAACAACGAAGATTTTTAATGAGTTTATTGTCAGAGGTTTAATATTAACTTGACTGAATCCACTGGGGATCAGGGAATCCGGCTTGTCAGAGGTTTACTGTTAACATGACAAGTCCCAGTTCATTTCGTTGGAGAGATAAACACAGATATTTTTGTGGCCCTACCATTCTATGGAAAAGAATTGGTAAGATATTTTGGAGGAGAGGATGAGACCAACTCCCATAGGATTTTTAGCAAACCCTCAGCTATTAACGGATTTATTGTGCCTTTACCAATTACCGTTTGAGTTGGACTAGCCATGCTATTTCCCTCAGCATGATAAGTTGTCGAAAACTTATGTTGGACTTAAAAGCCAACATTTTCCTCTATCTTTAGCCGTCGGAGGCGTAGGATGTCCATAGATACGCAAGAGAAGAGCAACAAGGCTAAAACTAAAGTCTTGCACTTTGTTTCTTTTTCAATGTTTACATCATGCATCATGATGTAACCAGCGCTCGATCGGTTCGACACTGATCGACCGTGATGTGATCCAGTGAAGAAAAGAAGCTTTTCTTTGGCGTTCATCTTAGATCTGGAGTTTCGATCAGAGGTACAGTATTAACCTGATCAGGAGAAGAATGCTATCGAGGATAGTATTTCTTCAAGAATTTACCGTTGATTGGCATCATAAGCGTATCACCGTCTGGGGTTATGAGGCGATACGCTCCATTTGAGTAGACCGACTCTGCTACAAACGGTCCTTCCCATTTGGGCTGAAATTTCCCTTTTGTCTTATGTGTCATTACCATGGGTTTTCTGACGGCTAAGACAAGGTCACATTTCTTAAAAGTTCGCTCTTTGACTTTCTTGTTGAAGGCTCTGGTAATTCGAGCTTGATAGAGCTCTATTTGCTGTTGAGCTTGTAGGCGCTTGTCATCCAAAGCCTCCAGCTCTTGGAGTCGCAGTCGATACTTCTCATTTGTCTCTTCATCTTCCTCCTGTGGTCTAGCCAGGATCTGAGCCATGAAGACCTCAGCATCAACTAGGGCTTCCCTCAGAGCTTCTCTTGTTGACTTTGATAGTCTCAGGAGCTCGTAAAGGGTGATTCTGGCCGAGATAATGGCCAGTTGAGTTAGGACGTCAAAGTGGTAACGTGTTGGAGATCCTTCCGCGTTGTTCTTTGAAAGAGCCTTGGAAAATCGAAGCTCTTTCCGCTTCTCCACGGGTTGCTTCGCTGAGGGCTTGATTGACTCTGTAGTAGATTTGGGAGGGCTTGCCACCATCTCGTCGTACTTCTTTAAATACGACTGACCCGAAGGAGTTTCTATCATGAGCAGTTTATTGAGCTCTGCGGCAAGGACGATTATTTTCTCTTCCGAATTAGTTAGTGAGGGAACAGTGGTTTCTGCTTCTCGGGAAGAAGCGCACACCACATTGCAGGATGAAGCTTTCGCCTTGCCTTGACTTTTGTTGGTAACAGTAGTCCACTGTTGGCCATCCACAAGGTCGGGATGAACCCACATAATTTCTGTAATCACCTAGAGGGAGGGTGAATAGGTGATGGCTAATCTAATGGTCAATTAATACGGAATTAAAAACTTATTAAACTAAACACCAAGTATAACACAAGAGTGTAGCCGAATTTCCCGTGAAGGGCTCTGGACTAACTCCTCAAGATTCCTCTAAATAAGAGTTGAGGTGCCGCGTTGGCTCTCTTGATTAAATACAAGTGTTAGCAAACAATCCCCAAGCATATAACAATTAAGCACACAAAGTATATCAAGCATATAAAGATAAAAACAATAATAGCATGCAAGATATAAACAAGTAAGAGATAGAGAAAGAGAGCAATCGTAAACACGGGAGGTTTGTTTCGAGGTTCGAGCACACTTGCTCTACGTCCCCGCCTTCAACACTATGAAGGTTTTCCACTAAAATCGATCCCACCGGATCACTTGGTGCCGCAACACCTACAAACTCTTTGGACTCTCTAGTCCCTCTCTTGTTCCCGCAAGAACACATCGCAAGCTCACTAGCTCGCCGAGACCGCACCTCAAACAAAGAGTTCACACGCGAACTCGAAACACCGTGAACCCGCAAGTCCGCCTTCTCAAATACAAAGATGGAACTTTGGTGATCACAACACTTTGATCACCTAAAATCCTCTCACAACAAATATCCCTATAGGTAGATATAGCAATGGATAGCTCAAGTGTTTGTGTGAGAAAACTAGGATTGAAATGGTGGAGGAAAACTCAAGAAATCACTTTTAAAAACTCTTGATAAACTCTCCTTTTGAATGGAAGTATTTGGCTCAAATACAAGTGGAGAAAACCTCTCAAAAGAGTTGGAAAAACTGGTGCAAAACCACTTGAAAAATCTTGTCTAAAACAGCCCCAAAACCCCTCTATTATAGGACTAGAGAAAACTAGCCGTTGGGGCATTTTTCAGCCCTGGCGGCTGACGGTCGACCGGCCCGGTCGACTGCCAACGGTCAGAATTCTGACCGTTGGAGCCTCGGTCGACGGGCCCGGTCGACCGCTGCCTGGAACAGAGAACAGAGTTCTCTGTCGGTCGACCGGGGCTTTCCAGAGAGCAGAAGCTCTCTGCGGTCGACCGGGTCGGTCGACCGGCCCTCCAGTAGACATGGCGTGTACATTCTGTGCACGTCGGTCGACCGTCCCGGTCGACCGACTTCAAGCTCGGTCGACCGGTCCGGTCGACCGACAGAAGCCAGGTCAGGGATTTATAGGTAATGAAAACTTGGCATTTTGACTCAAATAAAATCCCATAAATTCACAAAAAATCTACAAAAATAGTTTCAGTATTATACTTTGATAAACAAACATGTTTGAGCAAAATCAAAACATGTTACAAACAATTTGAACTATTTTTGTAACTTAGAAATTTTGGCTAAAAACAAAATCTGTATTTTTCCAAAATAGATTTTTCCAAAACTTCTCCAAATACAAAAATAAGATATTTTAAACTCTTTTAAAGCATGGTGTGTATGGATATGATCCTCTACACATATATGGTGAAATATCTATGTTTTTGACAATAAGCACTAAACATGGTTTGGTTAAAGATATGTATACTTTAGAATTCCAAAAACCAAACCGGTATTTTTCAAAAGAAAACTCTTTTGTATTTTTCCAAAATAAAAATTCTTTTATGAAAACTCATCTAAATCAAGAGTGTGTGTGTATAAGATATACTTGAGCAATCCACCAACTATTCTATCATTTACATTTTATCTAAAAATAAAATCTTATAAAAATAAACCTAGACTCAAGTCTTGATCTTGAAGGTCTTCACTTGAAGTCTTCTCATCTTCTTGACTTGGTCCAAACTTGATCCAACGAGCTAGACTTCTCTTGAGTACTTGATATGGTCTTGATGCACAAGCACTTGAATTAAACCGCGCTAGCTCCAAAACTTGACTTTAAATCCTTTGTTGAAGCTAAACACCAACTAAGATCTTGATCATAAATCTGAGACAAATTAAACACAAGATCATTAGTACTATAACTGCATGAGTTGATCATCATCAAAACTAGGGTGATGGGCCTTTGGGCCAACAATCTCCCCCTTTTTGATGATGACAAAACTCATGAAGTTATATATGCATAGATTAAAGTAAAGCTCCAAAGAAGCTCCTCCTTAACTCATGCATAACAATAAATAATAAATATGCAATGAAAGCATATAAACATGTATGCAAATACAATGAGATAAATATGCCAATCAAGCATAAAACTCATCAAATTCTTTTTCTCCTATTTGCAAAACAAAACATATATGCATAAACATAAATCCTTCTCCAAAACATGCATATATATCTAAAATACCTCTCCCCCTTTTTGTCAATCATCAACAAAGAGGTTAAAGTAAACACAAAACAATGTTCTCCCCTTTTTGTCAAAAACAAAAAATCAACAAAGGAGTGACATAAAACAAATCAATAATAGGGATATATGCGATATACATTCATGAAGAGGAAGACGCTAAGTTAACTTTCCTACATATATGCATTACATGAAGAAGGGATGACAAGCCCTAACTCACATAACGCATAATATGCAATGCATAAGAGGAGATGTGAAGCTCCCCCTACACACGTGTACCGCAAAAAAGAGAGTTGTCAAGCTCCTCAATATAAGATACACTCAACATGAATCTATATGTAGAAGAGATGTTAAGCTCCCTTGCATATAGGCAATACAAATTAAAACATTTTTAATTTTCAAAAATTTCATATTAAAACAAAATTTGAATTTTCCTCAATAAAACAAATTTTGAGATATCTTAGAAAATCAAATTTTAAGATATCATATAAACAAAAAATTTTAAAGGTACCACTTGTAAACAATCAAATTTAAGATACCAATTGTAAATAAACATTACAAATTTTGAATTTTAATCAAAATAGAATCAGATTGATACCAATTGAAAATTATTTTGATATCAATAAAAATACCAATTTTAAAAATGATGCATAAGCTTATTAAAATATCAATTGAGAAACCAATTGAAAATAAAAGTTTGAATTAAGCTTAGCATAAACAAACTTTGTGCTTTAAATATGTAAATCTATTTTTAATCAAGCACAAATAAATCATATATATGTATGAAAAAGAAAATACCAATAGAAATTGATATTATTTGAAATGAAGCATACATATATAGGAAACAAAATATGAGTATATACAAAAAAATATCAATTGAGATCAAGAATATAACTCATAATCTACCACCCTTTTTATGCACAAGGTAAAAGATTTTCAATAAGATTTGCAAGGCATAATCGCCCATCCATCCACCTATTAAGGGGATTGGTAGGGGTTTCAAAAACTAGGGTTTGAAATATATTATTTTGAAAAGCACTACCAAATGAAGAATAAATAACTAGTTAAAGTAATTTTTGAAAAAACTAGTTAAAGATTCTTCAAAATATGAAACCAAATCATCATGAGTCCATGAAGAATACTAAATACATAAAGGTTGACACTCGAAATCTATAAAGCTAAAAAATAATCATAAAATAAAGTCATGAATAAACAAATAAAGTGTGAGTGTTCAAAGGTCATGTAATTAGCATTTTCCATGAAGATAATCAATGAAGCTCAACACAAACATGAATATCATTTTAACAAACAAATCATGAAAATTCATTTTTCATTTAAAGATGAAAATCATAAAAATTCATTTTTCATCTTAAAAACAAACTTCTAGGTATATGTATGTTTTATCCAAAACTAATAATATGCATACATATCTCAAACATAAAAGAGTCTATGATATGATTTGCATGAAGGAAAGAGACTCAAGGGTATACATGTATATTTATTAGATTTGAATACAAAATACATATACATGAAGTAAAACATGAAAAATAGGCAAAACAAGTGTAAATGAGAGAATCATCAAAACTAGGCTATACATGTGCATATAGTGAGTACAAATGAACAATGAAGTGCAAACATATATGAATTAATTTGTTGCTCACTATTAGTACATGTATATATCCAAGTTTTGATAAAAACTATATTTAAACAAGTTATATACCTCATGAAGCACAAAACTTGAACATTTTAACAAACACTAAAACATGTTAAAGATCATCAATCATAAATGCATGTAAATAAAGTAGGAGTTTTAGAGATAGTTACCAAACCAAAGAACTATGCTCTAATTCTCTAAAACATGGTGGTTGTCCCACCAAACCTCCTTGATAGCGGTGCATCAAATGTGTGTCCATCAAGTCCATTCATCCACTACCAAGGCACCATCCCTCTCACGTTTTGTGAGAGCCCGCACCTACATCAAAAGCACAAGGTGAGGATTTTGGTACCCATTTTCTTTTGGGTCCATGAGGGTTAGTCTTATAAGGAACCCAAACATTTTTGTTATTAGCAAAATTAATATGATGTATCTTATCAAAACAAAACTTTGCTAAATGGCCTTTACGGCCACAATGTGTACATTTGTACACTCTAGGATGCATATGAGTGTGAGTGTGGTCATGGCGTGCAAAATGTGCATATGCATGATGTGGGTGATGTGCATGAACATGTGGAGCTTATTTCTTTGAAAACATGGACTCCAATCTAGAATGATTAAAAGCACATTTGCTCAAAGTTGAGCTTAAACTATCAATTTTATTTTTCAAAATTTAACTTCATTTTGATTAATAGTGGCATGTAAAGCATGGTGAGAATGAGAATCATTTTTCTTATTCTTTTTAGAAACATTCTCTTTTTCTTTTTCTACAATTTTTCTTTTCAAAGAAGTGTTTTCATGCAAAGCAACTTCCTTTTGTTTTTCCACCAAAACTATTTTATTTTTCAATGAAGTATTTCCTTCACATAAATCATTCAATTTAGAAAGCAAGAAATATTTTCATTTTTTAAACTTTCATTTTCTTTTTCAATGCATGCAACTTTATTTTAAAAGAATCATTTTCTTTTAACATGCAATCAAATTTATTTTTCATTTTCTTGTTATCCTTTTTAAGCATTTCATATTTTCTAGAAGTTGTTGACAAAAAGATTCAAGCTCATCATAAGTCATATCAACATCTTCTTCTACCTCGGATTCGGTAGTTACCTCAAGGGGGTTATCCCTTGGACCATGTAGCACACGTTGGAAGCGTCACTTCCAACATCCGAGTCGCTCCCCGCATAGTATTGTTCATTTCCGCCAAGGGAGATCAAAGAGTTCCATACTACAAAAGCCGAATCAAGATTAGCAACCCTAAATAAATAATCATCATTTAGGGTACTCTTCAAAGCATGAATGGCCTTTGCATTTGCCTCAATATTTTTGCCATTTAAACAATAAGAATCTCTAGTAGTGGCAAAATAAACATGAATGCCTAGGGCTTTGAGGTACAAAGACATCTTAACTTTTCAAGTTTGGATGTTAAGAATGTCAAAAGTGGGAGGTGACATGAAATCCATGGTGTGTGAACAAATATTGTGATTAGCTATAAATGAGGATCTTTAACTCTAAGTTGTAAGACCCAAATCAAGAGCACGTGGCTCTGATACCAATTGTAATCACCTAGAGGGGGGTGAATAGGTGATGGCTAATCTAATGGTCAATTAATGCGGAATTAAAAACTTATTAAACTAAACACCAAGTATAACACAATAGTGTAGCCGGATTCCCCGTGAAGGGCTCTGGACTAACTCCTCAAGATTCCTCTAAATAAGAGTTGAGGTGCCGCGTTGGCTCTCTTGATTAAATACAAGTGTTAGCAAACAATCCCCAAGCATATAACAATTAAGCACACAAAGTATATCAAGCATATAAAGATAAAGACAATAATAGCATGCAAGATATAAACAAGTAAGAGATGGAGAAAGAGAGCAATCACAAACACGGGAGATTTGTTTCGAGGTTCGAGCACACTTGCTCTACGTCCCCGCCTTCAACACTATGAAGGATTTCCACTAAAATCGATCCCACCGGATCACTTGGTGCCGCAACACCTACAAACTCTTTGGACTCTCTAGTCCCTCTCTTGTTCCCGCAAGAACACACCGCAAGCTCACTAGCTCGCCGAAGCCGCACCTCAAACAAAGAGTTCACACGCGAACTCGAAACACCGCGAACCCGCAAGTTCGCCTCCTCAAATACAAAGATGGAACTTTGGTGATCACAACACTTTGATCACCTAAAATCCTCTCACAACAAATATCCCTATAGATAGATACATCAATGGATAGCTCAAGTGTTTGTGTGAGAAAACTAGGATTGAAATAGTGGAGGAAAACTCAAGAAATCACTTTTAAAAACTCTTGATAAACTTTCCTTTTGAATGGAAGTATTTGGCTCAAATACAAGTGGAGAAAACCTCTCGAAAGAGTTAGAAAAACTGGTGCAAAACCACTTGAAAAATCTTGTCTAAAACAGCCCCAAAACCCCTCTATATATAGGACTAGAGAAAACTAGCCGTTGGGGCATTTTTCAGCCCTGGCGGCTGACGGTCGACCGGCCCGGTCAACCGCCAACGGTCAGAATTCTGACCGTTGGAGCCTCGGTCGACCGGCCCGGTCGACCGCTGCCTGGAACAGAGAACAGAGTTCTCTGTCGGTCGACCGGGGCTCTCCAGAGAGCAGAAGCTCTCTGCGGTCGACCGGGTCGGTCGACCGGCCCTCCAGTAGACATGGCGTGTACATTCTGTGCACATCGGTCGACCGTCCCGGTCGACCGACTTCAAGCTCGGTCGACCGGTCCGGTCGACCGACAGAAGCCAGGTCAGGGATTTATAGGTATTGAAAACTTGGCATTTTGACTCAAATAAAATCCCATAAATTCACGAAAAATCTACAAAAATAGTTTCAGTATTATACTTTGATAAACAAACATGTTTGAGCAAAATCAAAACATGTTACAAACAATTTGAACTATTTTTGTAACTTAGAAATTTTGACTAAAAACAAAATCTGTATTTTTCCAAAATAGATTTTTCCAAAACTTCTCCAAATACAAAAACAAGATATTTTAAACTCTTTTAAAACATGGTTAGGAGTGAAGTTTGTAGATTGTGGTGGCATTTTCTTCCGCCCTAACCCTGGCAACAATTTCTTCAGCCTGTTCACCTTGCTGGACCAACTACTTCCAGGTGTGACTTTCAACAACCCCTATCTGGGTTAGGAGTGAAGTTTGTAGATTGTGGTGGCATTTTTCTATCAGGGTGGCCTGGGTCATTCCGCTAGGACATCGGAGTGCCATATTCCAAAATCTCTCCACAAATATTTGACTGACTCTATCTTTCGCTGCTTTGTTGTCAGGAGAGTGGGCATTGTAATTTTCGAGCCGTCTTCAAAGAAGCATGTCAGGAAAAGCTTCTCCAAATCACCCCAGTTTTTTATGGAGCCTTCTGGGAGTTTCATGAACCATTCAAAGGCAAGCCCTTTTAGAATGCTGATGAACAAACCTGCCAAGATGGCATCATTATCTACTACATTTCCTGTCTGAAACTTGAAGTAGTAGATGTGTTGGTTCGGTGACCCTTTACCGTTGAAAGCCTGTAGGGTCGGAGCTTTAAACTTAGGAGGGTATGGAACAAGGTCCCACTCGACCGGATATGGCCGAACCACTCCTGCTTCTTGGAGGCCTTTCCGGTTAGTAAGGGTTTTCAGACACTGCTCCAATTGACTCATTTTTTAGAATGAATACCCCATTCTCTGGGTTGCCTTGCTCTTTAGACGAGGATTTAGATGACTCGGAATTAGTTGCCCCTTCTCCTTGATATGTACGGAAGATGAGCTTTCTCCTTCTTTCCGTTTGCCTTTAGACTTCTTAGAAGAAACTTTATCAGTTGACTTCCTCTTGTCTTCAAGCAATTGTGCAAGCATCTACTTGAGGGTATCGATAGATTCTTGTTGAGCGCGAATCATATCGAATTGTTCCCTCTGGACCTGGGCTTGCTGTTCAAAGCGTCTGGCCGTCTCCTCGGGAGTTTTTGTCATGTATGCAAAGGCTTCCTTCTCTATAGAAGAGTTCGAGGCCTGCGATTCTACAATGGCGAAATGTGATTCACTTACTTCAATGCCCCGAGGTAGGGCACTGTAGTTGATCAGGGCGACCGCACCAGTCCGAGTGCGAGTATGCCGGTACACTCCTTCTGGTTCCGTGTCAGACTCGTCGGAGCTGACCGTCGGTTGTTTTTCCCTACTTCTGCTTGTCATGTTTGCAGTGACTTCAGGATAGTCTATGTCAGAGAAGGCTTTTCTTCTGTGGGAGCGACACCTCTTGGCTGATCGGGAGGTCGAGGTCAATCGTCTGAATACCGACTGTTTGCTTGTATGTGAGCTGCAGTGGCATTCAGAGAGCATTGCCGTGATGAGCCGTTCACAGCAACAAGATGGAGTGATCTGATTAGCACTCCTTTTCCTTGTCAAATAATCTCTTAGATCCGTCGGAGGGGGATCAAAGAGATTGGCGTCGGGTTGTCGAGGGCTTTTTAGCTTCTGAGAGCCACCCTTATGTCGAGAATTTAAGATGCAGGGTTCAGAAATGCGGAGCTCATGTTGTGTAGAACAGGCGCAGCTCTCACATTTTGAATTTGAAACGTGGGTCTCGTGCCTCTGCTGAGCAGAGACGTGGACCTCACGTTGCTGATTGTCGCGTTTGGTTAGCGACGATTGAGACACACGGACTTTCTTAATTCTGCGTTTGGTTGTAGAGACGCAAGTGTCGTGTCTTTGAGAAGAAGCACAGACCTCGTGCTGCTGAACGTCGCGTTTGGGAAGTGAAGTCTCAAAAATGCAAGCCTGTTAGGCTTCGCGTCTTGGTCTCTACACGCAGACTTCGCGCGTTTGACGTAACTTAGAAGAGACGCAGGCTTGAGCCTCGTGTTCTGTATCTGCTGGACAGATGGTTGTTCCAGCTTCTTGCGCCTGTAGTTGACGCGCACGTCGTCTTTATCGATATTCAGCGTTCTAGTTACGCCGTACAGGTTGTTGGGAACCCCCAACAACCTGGAACTGAGAAAGAGGACGGGCATGAATGGGCTGAATATCAGCAACGCTAACCTCGCGGGTCTCGTAGAAGACGTTGACGCGGGTGTTACGTGTGATGTGGTTAGCCATGACACCCTTCTTGTCAGTCTCATCTGAAGGGATCTCAGAGCGGACTTGAGAGCGGGTCCCGAGGAGACCTTGTGGTACCGCCGCGCCCTAGGGCTCTTAGAGCTGGAAGAGAGGAACTCTTCATACTTTGCCTGGTCGAACTCCACGACAAGTGATTCGACCATTTTTTTCATGTAGGTGACGTCACCTTGCGCCACGACTTGCTCATCGACAGAGAAAGTAGTCCCCAGTGGAGTCGCCATCTCTTATTTGGTGGGAAAATTGAAGGCGTGTGTAAATTCTTTATTTAATTGTAAAGAAAATTACAACGGTCAATAATTCGATTACAAAATTCAAGGTCAAATCTCCCCTTTGTTTAATGTCGGGTTCTTGATGTGGCGATTGAAAGTGAATCTTGTTTTTCGTTGACCGGGTGAACGTCACTATCTTCTGGGAAATCTTCTTTTTAGATTATAGGCGGAGTAGCACAGCTCCTGTCCAATAAAATCTTAAAGAGACTTGAGGCAAAACAAAACTTGTACTCAGCAAGCTGTTAGAAGAGTCAAACTGTTTTGTATTCCTCAGCTAGAGATTCTAATTTCTCCAGGATTTGCAACCAAAAATCTCCGCTCCCTCTTCGGTAGCAAACTGAAGTATTTATAGGAGTTTTAGGGGTAAAACTGTCCCCTAAAAACACTCCATAATGAGGGTTAACTCCCTCATTACGTGGACAGTAATTGACCCAGTAATGAGGGCAGTTATAACCAAGACGCGGGCTTGGAGTCTCGCGTTTTGTCGCTGAAGTAATGCTTGAGAAACGCGAATTCCCAGTTCTGTGTTAAGCTTCAAGTGAGACGCGAGCTTCGCGCTCTGCGTCTGGATAGAATGTCGGAGGTGCGAGTTCCAAGCTTTGCATCTTGGCCATTGCAGTGAGGCAGAGACGCAAGTTTCGACCCTTACGTCTTGGTACTACAGTGGTGCTGAGACACGGCTTTCGAGCTCAACGTCTTGGTTATTAAGACGCGGGTTTCAACCTTCACGTCTTGATGTCGTGCTAGTAGCTGTACCGCTTTGTGTCTGGAGTTTAAATTCTGCTTTCTGATGACTTTACCCTAGTGATTTTTGGATAGTCTACATACCCAGATCTAACTTTCTAGTCTGGTAGGGACTCTTCTCGCTGTTATGTCCAGTTTATCACCTCTGAACAGCGAACCCTCTTTTCTAGCGATTCTGAACTTATTATGTCCACATTACCGCTGAACAGACGGATTCCTAAATCTGCTCCCCTTTGTCCCAAGTGAGTTCTCATACTCAGACTGATTTTATCATTTTCCTAACCTCTGAATAATTTTCAGTCAAAGTTCTAATTTCTTTAGAGAATTCTACTTGGTGAATGCTCTCCCTTTTGAACACCTGAGGCAATTCAAAGTATTTTGAAATTCGAACCATCCCATTGCGGATTTATGAAAACTTTGAAGGGGATTTTGTTGACATTCAAAAAAGACAAAATCTCAAACAGCTCTTCAACCAGTCTAAATGATGGCTAAGTGTTGAGCTAACTTAGCATCTTAGGCCTGCTTAGATCTCTTCAAAGGAAACCTTAGTTTACTGTCTGCTTCACTGGATCAGTAGAGTCCAAGTCACTGAAATGTCAAAGGGGATAGCCTCGCCTGAGAGGCTAAGTTTGTCTAGTTTCGCCTTGAAGCTCTTCACAGCTTCATGGAGAGCTAAATTACAGCTTCGTCTGAAGCTTATTCTAGCTTTGTCTGAAGATAATTATAGCTTTGCCTGAAGCTTTCTTGATAGCTTCGCATGAAGCTCTTCATAGCTTCAGAGAGCTAAGTTACAGTTTCGCCTGAAGCTAATTCTAGCTTTGTCGAAAGCTAGAATAAGCTAATTCTAACTTCGCTGGAAGCTTTCTTGATAGCTTCTCATGAAGCTCTTCATAGCTCCACAGAGAGCTGACTTACAGATTTGCCTGAAGCTAATTCTAGTTTCGCCTGAAGCTAATTATAGCTTCACCAGAAGCTTTCTTGATAGCTTCGCCTGAAGAGGCTAGCTCCGCATGAGGAAAGTAACCGCCCTACTAAGTTAGTGAGGGGAGTTAATGGGTAGTTAGACCCATAATTTCTCATGAAGAGGAGACAATCAAGGGAATTATAACTCCCTATTGTCTAGTGGGGAGAGTTAATGGGTAGTTACACTCATGATCCCTCATTAAGAGGAGACAATCAAGGGAATCATAACTCCCTATTGAGCCTATAAATAGCCCACTAGTAGGCTAGACTCAGGGGTTGGAAAGAATTCAAGTCCAAGAGGCTTTTTGAAGAGCAAAAGCTTCCTTGGTGACTTCAAAGCTTAAACCAACAAGAGATCTACTCTCTCACTTCCAAGAATTCTAAGAATTCAGAGAATCACTTCTCTAATCGTACAAGGATAAATCAGGATGCTAATGTCCTAAGGCCTTCATCCCTCTCAAGGAATCTCCGGAAGTGGGCGAGAAGGAATCCTCAGGCAATAGCATTCGAAGATCGATCGCTCGCATCATCAACGGGACAAAGTGGTCGCCAGACTCCTATCGGCCCACTTCCGCAGAAATCTCAGAGGAGATCTACTTGTAATTTTCTTTTTCTTTCTTTAAAGAATTACTTATAATTTCGCTCCTCGATCTCTTTTTGTAAGTTTTCCCCGATGAATTTTAAATGGAAAACAATAAATGGATCGACTGCGATAGGAGGTAAAGCTCCAATAGAGGTTTGATTTGAGAAAGCTGCTCAAGATCATATTTTGCTGCAGGAATTTGGAAGTCCGGCCTCCTTTAGTGCCAAAGATGACAAGGTGAATCCGCGAGCAAAAAAGTTTGTGCTTTGGGTGTCAGAAGAAATATGAAAGGCTACAGGCTGTAGGACCCCGAAAATAAGAAGATCATGGTGAGTCAGCATGTCAACGTTTGATGAGACTTCAGTGTTGAACTCTACCAGCGGGTGGAGGTTGATGCTAGTCCACCATTTACAGTTGGTTCGGCATCAGTGAAGACTTCACCGGATGTGATACCGGGTGGAGATCATGTAGTCAGTCTTGATGCTGATGTGATACCGGGTGGAGATCATGTAGCCAGTCTTGATGCTAAACAGGTTGAAGATATTGATGAGAATGTCGAATTATTTGTGGCAATTGGAACCAAGGTAAAACCATAAAAGTAGGTGAAGAAGCGGTAATTAAGATTTTCCGGACCCAGTAGGTAACCCCAAATTTCCTTCACTGAGTTTCTATGGGCTTACGTGCGCGCGAGCACTCTCTGGTTTCTAGCCCACACAACTCATCGTGAAAGAGACTCTATATATAAACACTAAAAGAGTTCTTTTTCTATCCAATATGGGACTAAAAGAACTTTGCTTAATTTTAAAATACCCTTAGAATACTAACATATCTTGCGCAAAGCAGTATGGGAAGGATACTTAATGGGTGAATTGGCATTTAACAAAGCACATGGTTCACTCCATGATCAAACATGGAGAGCAACGGAAAGCGCACGCACACATACAATTTTATACTACTGAAAATTTTACATGCAAATATAACTCTACAAGGTAAATATTAGATTAACACCTAACAAAGCACATTGTTTGCTCCATGAGCCGACATTGAGGACAATGGAAAATGCACACATGCAAATTATTCGACTGTTGAAACTTTTACATGAAAATATAACTTTACAAGGTAAATGTAAAAGCAAACAAATGCCTGAATTACATGAATGCAAAAATCCCCTCATAATAGAACCTCCAGAAATATCAAAAGAAAGAAAAGTTTGTAGTTCAGTCAGCAAACTGAGTGATTAAAGAATCCAGCAACAGGAACAGGGCAAGTCTTCCACTTTCCCTCAGGGAAAAATATATGCATGTAGCAGGAATGCAACAGTTCCCAAGCCCACAGATGAAGAAGATGGAAGATAACCCTCTGAATTATGGGCAGTAATATGTTATGCTGATTCTTCAAGACCTGAAAAATGGAAGAGAAGAAAGCTATGATGAGGAGTATGGGAAGCTTCGCGTGTTAAGAAAAACAAAGTTCAATAGGATGCAAGACTACCACTTTATTGTACCACAGTTTTTGTTTAAACCAGTTCCTTCCAATGCAGCAAGAGCATCATCACCAAAACTCAATCCTAGACAAAATTGTAATACAGAAAAACTTGAGGTTAGATAGAATTCCTTGCAAGTGAGCACACCTGCTGTAGTAAGAGAAAAATTGGCAACCGCCAGATAACTGAAACTCATAAGAGAACAACTATTGTTCTTTAAAGCTTAAGAGAACATCCATAATTCAGTATGCGATTGGAGCATTTGGTAGGAGCAAGCAAAATACCAGTTTTAAGTTGTGGCAAATTCTGAAAATAGTATTTGAATTCTGAATTCAAATTGTTCTTCTCCTTCATGATCCACAGCAAGAACTCCTCCGGATCGATATTAATGCTCTCCATATCTTTCAGATCTTTACACTACAGAATTCGAATATAAAAATGACATGATGCATCAAGAGAGATGAACAAGCCAATAAGCAATAGATGTCTCGTCTTATATCATTAAATTTTCAAATGAACAAAAAGATGGAAGGGCAGAGCTACAAAGAAAGCAAAATCTAAATTCCACTCATTAAATTTCAAGGTTTAGAGAGACAAATAGACTAACATAGTGTGTACTAAACAAAAGCAGTACAATGAGTTTGATCATTAGGACAAAATAGCAAAAAAGAATATCAGGAGTTACATTGATGCCGAATTTCTTTTGCATGGCAATTTTAGGAACTGTTTCCAAGAACAGAAAATCCCATCAAATTTTGTCCATGCTTTAGACTCAGTTTGAATTTGTCCACAACCAGGCATTTCATTCCTATGCTAAATTATTTTATCTGATAGCTTTTAATAAGCATTATCTCTCATGAACTAATATAAGCGGAGATAATAGAAAGAAGATGAACTTGCGTTGCTAATAGAGCGCCTAATGTGATAAGTATATCTTACATGCTTGAAAAGTTTGTTTACTTTTGACACACCTTGTATGTCACGCCCCGCTTCCCAAAATACGCAGAAACGGAGTCGCGATGAAGGTCGGCGATGTATGTACGCGAGAAAAATACCCACGCACATACGCTAAGCCTAAAGTAACCTGAACAAGCTACAAAATCTACTACGATAAATCAATATCACTGCAATATGACATATAAATATCTAACACAACGATAACAGATGAATAAAGGAAAGAAAATGGCAACTGGATGCGATAAAGATAGAATCAGAAAATAATATGAATAAAAGAGCAAGAATACCTATAATCAAGAAAGAGAGACTCCAGCTCCTCATAACGCGTACGATCACACGAATACCTATACAATATAAGGTGTCCAAAAATAATCCCTGGTCGTGCGAATCCAGAGTCGTCAGAAGCGACCTAATGAGTGCGTGTGAAAAGGGAAAGATGTTCGTGCATAACAACATGATAACTGAAATGAAACATAACAGAATAATTAATGTCAAGAACAAAGCTATGAGCGATATATAACTAGTGTCCTGACCACTAATGTTAAGATGTGTAACCTAACATATGTCAGTAGTCTGGTATACAATCCGGTCACAATCATATTTCTATCATAATTATATATATATACGTACAGTCGGCTGATCACGATCAGTCACAATACATTAACAGTTTATCATTATTAATTATGTCAGCGAACACCAATTGCCGCATGTAATAGACGCATCACATACTACGCCTGCCACACATGCCAATCGAGATCCTCAGTTATTGAAACTGATCGGTTGGAGACATTATCTGTGTTTTAGGTGGATCTCGTGCATACTCGGGACCACGGCCCAAATCCCTAACGCTGAACCAGGACCTACCGCAAATGTAGTCAGGAACATGTATAACAGGAACAGGAACAGGATGGGGTGCCAGTCAGCCCCACAGGAACCTGCAGTGGAACCCTCTTTCGGCTGCAAAACCTAAATCCTAGGTCCACTCAAAATACAGATGTTGTCTCCTCTATCAATTTCCTCAATCCCAGTGTAAGTTATTTAATGTCATGTTATTAGTTTATCAAGATTATTTAATGTGCATGTTACTTAAATCACTGGGATAACTCGGTGGTAGTCACGGTAACAATATCAACATGTGTAATCAGGATACCGGTATAACATGAATATATAATAACAGTAGACAAGATACTGGTATAACATGAATATGTAACAAGTATAACATGAAAGTGTTGTTACCGTGTAACAATATTTTCCCAGCAATTAATGGTAACATGGACATGATAGTTATCAGGTAGATACCAAGTATAATCAGTCAAGTTTCCTAGGCAAATCATGATATTCAGGGTGAGTAATGACCTACTGTCATGAATAGAATAATCCGGGCAATGTATATAATCAACTCAAATCCTCAAAGTCATCGATATATCCATCCTCTAAGTCATAAATAAATCAGATAGATCAATAGCTGTCATAAAACTCTGAATATGCAATATAGTCACCGATATTAATGAAATCATTCATAATAACTCTATCTTCATAACTAAAATAGTCAAGAACCAATCATGAAGTAATATATATATATCCTCAAGATCAAAATAAGACTTATCCAACCATAATCAAGATCATAACTAAAGAATATAACGTCCTCGATCAACATAACATCTCAATCATCTCAGCATCTAAATATCCAACATTGATAAGATCATCAGTACTCAATCAAATCACTAGGGTAATTTCAAAAGTCTTTATTTCATCAATCCAAAACTAAGATCATAATTAAGGAGTCCCACATCCTCGATCAATATGAAATCTAAATCCTCCCTATATCTAGTAATCAATATCAATAAGGTCATCAATACATCAGTCAAGCTCACCAATGGAGGAATCCAGAAATAATAGCTCCTAATAGTCCATAAGTCTGTCTCATCATGTACACTAGCATCAAGAGTATTATATTCATACATATCTATGTATCGGTAAAACAGTCTATCGATAAAGCAACGTCATATCTAACACGTCCTCAATATCCCAATGAGTTCTGGTCGGAATAATCACCAAATAATTTGTCCGACAATTACTTCACATGTATCTCTAACCTCAATCAAAAATCAATCAACCTCAAGATCAATATATTTATATTCTAAGATTATCACAACTAGATCAGTTACAAGGTCAAATCCGGTCTACAGTATACCCATACTAGGCTAAGCCAACAACGGTCATCTATCAACACATGAAATGATACTGATACAAGCTCATATGAACTACGAAAATAAGGTGAACAATCACTAATGTCTCATGAAGTGATACATGTGATCACACTGGTAAAATACATCAAATAGTCACATGAAATAATACGAATAAAAACACAATATCCAATAACGATAAATAAGAAAATGACATAAGAACAAACACTCACAATAAGAAACACTCACAAAATAGGATTATAGAAGGAAAAGAAAACACTCACCTGAACTCATCCCAAGTCCAAAGCACTGAAATCATAAGGCCCCGATAAATCTACATAGTTCATTTAATAGGAATTGTTAGATTTTTAAAAGGATATTTAAAGGAGTTTAAATCTTGATTAATTAGTTTGAGAGTTAGAAATATGATTCTTTAGGTTTAATGAATTTAGTAGGCTTAATTTAAACTAATTTCTAATTTTTGTTAGATTTTTAATAGGCTTCAAATCATTAAAATACTTAACGGGTCTAGATTTACCATTAAGGAGAAATGGTTATAAAGTGGGTGATTTGATTTAATTTATATTGATATTAGTCTAAAATTTTTATCATAGAAAGTAGAAGAATTATAGATTATTGTTTATATTTTTCTCAATTTTTTTCTTAATATTTAAAATTAATTATTTTTAATACGAAATTATTCTTTCTTTCTTTTCTTTTTTTTATACACAACAGCCAGGCCCGGACCAGTCTCAGGCCGGACTAGGCCAGGCCCGGCCTGGTCCGGGATATTTTTATTTTTTTCTGAAAATCTTTTGTTAAAAAAATTCTGAAAAAATATATAAATTAAAATTATGAGTTGGTATATTTTCACATGTATTTTAGTTGAATTTTAAATTGGGTTTTGATGTATAAAAAAATATTCATGGAGATCATGGTAGAGACATGATTTTTAATAAGCTATTTATGTCAAATAAATTTTAAGAAAATAAATTACTTGGATTTGATCTCCTAGCATGCTCCTTAATTTCTATAATTAAAGATCCCTTTTGTTCATGCTTCACTTGAGGAGAAAAGAAAGGAGGTGGGAAGAGTTGGGATTAGGGTTTTCTCTTGAAATAGAAGAGAAAGAAAGAGTTTGGGTCTTTATATAGGTTATTAGATATTTTAGAAACCTGAATTCTAGTTAGGTTTAGATTGCTTAATTTAGTAATTAGGATTAGGATGTGAGTTTGGATTGAAATTTGAATTATGATTATATATTTAGATTAGATTATAGATTTGGATTAGGATTAGGATTGGGTTTTGGGTTAATGGGTAAGGATCCCAATGGTACTGGGTTATATTTGGGCTTTAGTTAAATGAAATAAGTAATATGAAAAATAAGAAAAATAGATAGTGGGCTTGTGGGCTTAGTTTTTTGGCCTAAAGAAAAATAGAAAGAGATGAAAATAAGGAAGTGAGCTTGACTCATGTGGGCTTAGCATAAAAAGAAAAAGAAAACAAAAGGAAAAGGAGAATGAGCTGAGCTTATTGGGCTTGAATAAAAATAATAATACTACCCATTAATAATAATTTAAAATAACTAAATATAAGCAATAAGAGTCTACAAGTCATAAACAATAATAATACTAATAATGATACTAAATCAAGTTAATTAATAATAATAAGATAATGGTAGAATCAGGTAAATACTTTAAAATAATAATATGGTATTATTAAATAGGGGATATTATCATATTACATTGTATCCTGTTAATTAATATAATCAGAGATAGTAGGAAGAAACCTAAATTGCATAGTTGTCTAGAGAACCTATCCCTGAACTGTATATATTACATTTTTGAAACAAATTTACCGCTTCATGGTAGACTAGATCTCTCTTTTTTCTGCTCTGTAGGCAGAGAGAAGCTAGGTTTAAACATCATTTTCCTTTTCTGTTCAAGGATGCTTGCACATCCCATAAAGCTCATTTCTTTTGCTGCAAGGAGTTGAAGTATCGGGATTGCAGTGAAACAAAATCATAAAGGGCATATTTGGTTGCTGAAAAGAAAAAATGAAAAGTGGATGAAAAGTGACTGCAAATTCCACGGGACAGAGGCATATTTCTTTTGCTCCAAATACTAATGCAGGATAGGGTCTTAAGTGTAATATTCTCATTTAAGTGCCTGGGACTGGAGGTGGTTGGGGAAGTGGGGAATTAAGATAAAATGCCCTTGTACTTTGCATTATCAATTACCAATCAACTCAGTTTCTTCAAGCCAGACAATATTTTTCAAATGTTAAGTAAAAGGAAGTAATCAGTTATACTTTCTCGCTTTTCATTCCCTTTATGGCAGTGGAATAGATCCTAACAGCCATACATATGCCCAATTACTTAATGAAAAGTCATACATAATCTGTTACATTTTAAATTTCATGTGAAAAAAAATGGTACAAAGACATTCCTTCCTATATATTGATTTACAGACTCGACCAGAAAAAATGCTGAGATTCTGGCCAAAACCAATTAAAATTGTGGCTCTATAAATAAATTTCTACATCCCCACGAAGACAAAAAGGACAAACTGGAACACAATACACGTAGAACACAGTAATTATACTAGTTTTTAAATTATACTATAATAAAAGTCAAAGGTGAATAATGATGAGAGCGAGTATGACCGTAAAAGGGAAGTAAACATGTTTTGATATTAATAAAAATTGTGAAGCAATCAAGTTCAAGACGAAAAAGAAAAATTCAGGATGACATGCTATGAATTTGTTAACGCAAGGCCCAGAATTATTTGGAGGTGAATACCTACATGGGAATACGTGGGATACAAACAATCTTCGACCCTACAGCTAAGACATGGGGATCGCCTCCCAAGCAAAAATATAACTACTACAGGTAGGGCTGTAAATGGTACCCGAAAACCTGATAACATGATCCGACCGTTTACATATTTAATGGGTTTGGATCTAAAAAGTTAAGACCCGAATTCTTATCGGGTCGGGTTCGGGCATGACACTTTCAAACCCGCAACCCAATAAAAAACCCGAAAAGAGAATAAATGTTATAAAATGAAATTCACCATAATACATTTCACTATATTTAAATTGATAAAATTATATAAATGAGAACTTAATGATATTATTATAAAAATAAAATATGTAGGTTTTCAATTTACATCTAAAAAATTGAAATTCACTTTAAAAAATAACTTTAATTGAAATTTGAATATAACTATTTAAAATCCGACCCGAAACCGATAAGAAATAAGAGATTCCAACCCGAACCCGAACCCGAATCCTAATTCCTTTTCGGGTTCGGGTTCGGATATGGCATGGATCTGACCCGAACCTGACCCGTTTACAGGTGAAAGATTGTCATTTGTCATATCAAGCAAATTATGTATAACCAATGGCATAGCTGGAGTTTTAAACTCGGAGGGGGCACACTTTCATGTACCAACCTAAATCTGATTAGAAAAGAAAAGAAAAAAACTATTTATAACATTTATATCTTTAAATTAAAATTTCATAATACTAGTTCAAATTAATAATATGTTAAAAAATTTAAATTATTAATCTATTCTAAATGCCTTCAGAATTTATCTCCCTTACTTTTCAAGTAGAGTAAAATGTACATGTTTATTATTAGAATTCTTAAATTATTCTTAATATATAATCCACCTTTATTGTTGAATACTTGATTTATAAATAGTTTATCTTTTCTAGTAAATTTATCATTTTCCTTTCCTTTTTTATTTGCATTTTTATTTTATTTCCCTTTATTTTATTTTTGTCATGTGTTAAACGCTCTCTTAAATTAATAAAATTTGGGAGAAATAAGAGAAAAAGTACAAAAAAATTAAACTTATTATTTTGAATTAATAAAGTGCTTTGTTTGGAAAATAGGATTAAAAAATTAAAAAATAATTAGAAAAAAAATAAACATATATTTTATTAACAACAAAACAACATCTAAGCCATTTGTTCTACGTACTTGGGGTAGGCTACATGAACCAAAAGAGAGTTACACCGGATCGGGCGCATAGATCAGCTTTCTCCACTCATTTTTATAGAGCAATATGCCATCATTAAGACCTTTAACCTCTATATCTTGTCGTATCACATCCATCCATGTTTTCTTCGGTCTCCCATTCGCTCTTTTAACTTGCCTAATTTGATACGCTAGCGCATCTGTAGGTCTACGTCGCACATGATCAAATCATCGTAAGCGGTGTTCTCTCATCTTCTCTTTTATAGGGGCTACGTCTATCTTAGTACGAATATCCTCATTTCTCACCTTATCTCTGCCACTTGTGTATAACATGAAGCATCAATTTCCAATATTATGCATGCGTATGATCACAACTATTGTAAGAAACTTACAGATGAAAATTAACTTATTGTTGCCACCCATTCGTAAGATAAAAACATAATGTAAAGCATCAATTTCCAATGTTATTCATGCGTACGATCACTACTATTGTAAGAAACTTACAGATGAAGATTAACTAATTATTGCCCCCCATTAGTAAGATAAAAACATAATGTTGATAAGAATAGAGCAAAATGCAATATAATAGCTTTCAGTATAAAAAAAGGAACCATTGTTAGCGGCATTGTCATGCCATCCAGATGAAGTAGACATCTTAAAAATATTATGACTCATTTGGAAGCCCTATAGAACCGACATGATTATTTCAAGTATTACAATTTAGTTTGGTAGGTTAAAATCTTCACACAAGTACATGTAATCGTTGAGCTAAAAAATGTTAGCTTATATCATAAGTCAACTATTGGGCTGCATTTTGAATGCCCACATCTGGCATGATTGTTTCAAGTATTATAATTTAATTCTCGATTTATACAATAAATTTTCCCCTAGAGTCACCACGATAATTCAGTGATCCTTAATAAGAGTTGCCTTGTGAAGCGTATTTCGGCTTGCATCAATTAAATCCTTCATCTCATAAGGCGAGAGGCGGAGGGAATCCCCTTGTCCATCCTAGAAATTTGCTTTGTATATACCTTAGCTATTATATCTTGGAATGATGATTTTTTCCATTTTTGTTTTGTGTATTTGTGGGGAGTGCTTGGAGTACGTTTTGTTTGGGTGGGGGTCACTGTATATCCACCACAAATAGGCTTTATCAATATTTTGTAGCATCTAAAAGTGGGCATTTTTTTTCTTGAGACTTGAGAACTCATTGAAAGTACTTATAGTTGTCACAAGATCTCAAGACATGAAAAGAAATTCTAGAGGCATAAAAATAAGCATTATGATAAGCGCAATCCAAGGACCAATGCTAGACATGCAAACAATGTGATGCCGGACCCGTTATTCACCACCGAAGTTTTAAAAAAAAATGTAATAAGATACAGTCAATCAGTTCGACACTTTAATCATGGGAGGATTTAAGGCCGACAAGTACAAGATAAATGACCCTCCACCCAAATTCCTACATATACGCCAAAGATTTTGCCCCATCTTTCATATAAGAAAGGAATATTTTTTTAGCACAAGAAACTCCCCCGCCTTAGACCCCTTGGTATTCTTATAAAAATACCTCACCTGTCAAATAAGAAAATTTCTTTATTAGGCCCAAGAAAATATCTGCACGTACCTCCACAATTGCAACTATTCATCTAGAATCAAATGAACAAATGCAAATTTGGGAAAGTCCAAAGGTTTTAGACAGGACGAAGGTAACGAGGGCATGCAGGGGCGGCCGCCCCACGCCCTTGAGTTTTCAAAAATTTCATAAGTTAGCATACTTTTACTTGCTAATCTCCCCCCTTCAATTAAAGCTTCCAAATATTTAGCTTTACAAAAAGAAGAAACTTTCTAAAACCTCTATTGTGTGATTTATGAGGTGTATGGTATTATAGAATTAGTACAGATGCTTCCTCATTTAAGCCGAAATATTAGGAATAGGCATGTAAAAGTCCAATATGAGATTTGAACGCATAAATCATCATTTCATTATAAGAAAAACACAACTAAGAAAATAAGTATTTAACAAATCACTCAAATGTCAAATAAGTTTTTCACATGTGCTTTACTCATCCACCACTTGTTCATCACCTTTACTTATCTCCTGGCCTAAATTTATATGTTTTTATTTATTTTTACAAATTAAATTTTTTTACTATTTTTATAGACAGGTTATCGAAGAATTAAAAAAACATTTTGACTGAAAAAAATACGTGAACAAAAACATCTAATTAGTTATGTCATGTGTCGATCAACTATTATTATTCTTATTATAATTTTTATGTTGACTTTGAACTCTCTGTGAATTTACACTTCAATGCAATCGAGTTGTTACAAACTACTTATGAAAGAGATTAATTCTATAAAACTATAAGAGAGTTTAAATATATTATTATTAATTATTTTTAATGAATATTACAATAATAATTGGGTTGCAAAGTTTTTGCTGAACTAAATTTAGTACTTTGAGGATTTAGTTATTTCATTTTTGTATTCTTTTTCTTTCAATTTTTATACTCGCCCCATGTGAATGATTCTTGGCTTTGTCTCTGGTTTTAAGAATCTTTAAGTTTCTTAGTATTCTATTTCTTAATAATTAAAGAGATACTTTCGTGTTTCTACTTGAACAAGAAATAACAAGAAAAATAAAAAGAAAAATAAAAGAGAACAGAGTCAAAAGAAAAAAGAAGAGAGCAAAAAACAAAAAGAAGTTGGTGCTTTTGGAAAACCCATGAATTATGTTAGCATGTTTTGTTATTTTATTTCTCTTCGGTTGTAAAATAATCTAGAACTTTATTTTCTTATTTTGGGAATAGTATATTTGCAACTGTAATTGGTAATTCTCTTCTAATTAGTATCAAGATAATAAAGTAACAAGCTAGTAGGCATTTTACACGTTATTTTATTCCACATCATTTACAATAAAATGATAGTATATGCTATATTAAAACTTGAGTATCTATTTTTTGTGAATATGGAATGAATAATACATTATGCTTAAATTTAGATATTCGTAAAGTATTTTTGAATTTGAACAAAAAGGTTTTACTCTCTATTATGAATATCTTTTTAATTTATAATACTATCTTTTGTATGTTATTTCCCTTACCTGTCAAATAATCCTAAACTCTAATATCCTAATGGATCTCCGGGACCCAAAGAAAAAGATATGACCCCAAAATGCATCAGCCAAATAAAAAATAACTTAGGAAAATAAGCACTCCACTGAAAATTAACAATGCGGTAATAATGCAACATGGATGGATTTTAAAATAAAATGGAGGTGATAAAATTTCTTTATAGACAATGGTTTGTCAAGCTATACCTTCTTCGTCTTGAGAATGTATGGATCATTGGGTGAACAAGTCCGCCATTCCTCGCACCATGGAAGTTTTGGGCACTCCAAGAAACGTTTAATATACAGTGTAAAAGTAATATCCTTCCTCTTGTCCTGTTTCCTTTGAATAGCTGCATTCATCTTCTTCTACTGTTGAAAGAGATCACAAAAACTAATAAGTGTTTTCTTCAATATTTTACTTGTCGGACACATTACAAAGATTCGGAACAGCAAGTCATCTTAGTTTCATATTCATCTCGGTGAGATCATATTAACAGATCGCTAACACATTAATATTCGTCTCAATTCAAAAAAAAAACACTTTTTCTGTTCCTCCTCATAACTCAATATATCATGATTTATTTATTGATATTTAAGAGAAACTTTTACAAATCTATCTATCTAGTAACAAAGCATGCATGTAGACATGACATAATCAGATAATTAGTTTAAAGTAAATTCCAGTGAAAAAGAAAAATTGCAAGCGGCAAAATTCAGGCAAAACACCACCTTTTCCAGGATTCGGCGATGTTTCAATTCTACATGTCGGTGGTTGGAAGCGACAGCAAGATATCTATTAACGGAAATTGGAAGCCCATATTCATATTCATATTCTTCTTCTTCTTCAACGCTCTCTTTCGACTTCTTGTTATCCTTCACCAGATCGTCTTCTTCTTCTTGACTTAGAATCATATAGCGACTACCATGTTCATCACTCTCCTTCGAAGAAGTCGCGCTGCTGTCGAACTTCTATTGATTACAACAGTCCATCCAATATACTTACACAAAATATGCTCTTTAAGACTGCAGATTCGAAAGAGTCACATTTACTCAACTCTCTCAACAATTCTACAAACTCTGCAAAAAGAAAGATATGATAAAGATAAGAGCTCTTCCACTAAAATACGCTTAATTATATATTTTATAACGGTATAAAAAATTATATGCGTATTTATATTTCTATTTGTGAATTATAATTAAACTAATATTTTCTTATATTGTGGTTATCTAGACAAGCTTAAATGCGTTCGGTGTATCGAGTTGATGACTACGAAACAAGTTGAAAAGAGTAATGGATTGCTTAACAAATTTCACCAATCTGATCACATTTTGCTTGATTCAGAATTTGTTTTTCATTAGGTATCTTTTCTTTTTATTAAGAACCTGTGCAAATTCCGAACCAAGCAAAATGTGATCAGATTGGCGAAATATGTTAGGCAATCCATTGCTCTTTTCAACTTGTTTCATAGTTATCAACTCAATACACATCTAAGATTCTCTAGTTAAACACAACATAAGAAAATATTAGTCTAATTATAATTATTAAAGAGAAATATAAATATACATATAATTTTTTATACCATTATAAAAGATATAATTAAGCGCATATAAGTGGAAGAGTTCATATCTTATCATATCTTCGTTTTTTTCAGATTTTGTGAAATTTTTAAAAGAATTGAGTAAATAGTGACTATTTCGGATCTGCAGTTTTTAAGAGTATCTTTTTTGCAAGTATATTGGATAGACTGATGTAGGCATTATCCTGAAACAAGTAAAGTATGCGTGAAGTATAATTATTGAATCAAGTTTATATAGTTGAAGTATATAAATATTCGATATTCTATATGACAAAAAGGAAAATGAAAAAATTTAGGGAATCAGCATTACTAAGGTGGAGTTAAAGACCATTATATACCTAGAAGAAATTTTTTATTAATAATTAAAAAATTATAAGAATTTTACTATAATCTCTCGTGTTTATCTTTATTCCTATGTTTACTTGAGAAATACATAACGAATAGGTTAGAACTCTATTCTTATTAAGATATTGATTTTTTTTAAAATTTTCACTATAATTTCAAATTGCCGTATGAAACTCTATTAACAATTGACTTATACAAACTTCCAATTATAAATGTTAATATTTCGTGGAGCAGTATAAACTTTTGAGCTCTAGTCATTAGTAAGCTGGTTTAGATACGAAAACACATACGGAGAATCGATTACAACAATTATCTAAAAATCCAGCCAGCTAAAAGGACCTAGCTATATGTGTATATATTTCTATTAATTATGTGTATATTTGACTTATGTAAATATATATATTTGATTGAATTATATATGAAATAATCTAATATTAAAGTGATCTTATAAATAATTAGTTTTTGTAAAAATGGGGGTAACATACTTCATCTTAAACAGAATTTTTAGAAAATAATGATTTACATTAAGTTCATAATAAAAATTATTTCATTCTCAACATGTTTTTTATTGTTATTAAATTTATTAGTAATGTTTACTAATGCATATTTGATGGAAGGGCAGAGCTACAAAGAGTGTTAATATACCTCAATTTAAAGTCGAGAATACTACCTGCTCTTAAAAAGGACATGACACGGCGACTGCAGGGAATCGCAGCTGAACACACGCCTTTCTTTGCGATTGGCATTTCCAGATCTGGAAACAATCAGGTGCTGATGATAATTATATGGCCTTTGGAAAGGAGGAGGAGGAGGAGACAGAGAGGGAGAGTAGTTCAACAGATCGGGGAAGAGAGTTGAGATGTTGATATCATGATTCATGATTCTTGGATCCCACAAGGCGAGAGGGAGAGTGAGGGAGAGGAGGAGACGAAGTGAGGGGGAGAGGAGGAAGAGATGGCATCCAATATTAATATTATTAATATCCGTGCAATGGACCACACCAATAATTCCACTCAATTCATTCTTGTCTGGATTCGGACCACCACTCACATGGAGTCGGCTGACATGTCAGTGTCCTCTTTGACCGGTTCCCTTGCATATATGTACATTGTTTCAATTGCGAGCTAGACTCGAATCTTTTCAGAATTGAATCTTTACAGAACTGAATTTTATCCCAATGCAACATCTCAAATGCGAGAGAATAGAGAAGACCTGAATCTTTTCAGAACTGTAGGATTGCAAGCCAGGGCTTCGTATGCTAAGCATGAGGACATGAAAGCCCTAACCTCAACCCCATTCTTCCTTCATTGACAATTGCGGCTAGAAATCCTACAAAAACCCAATTCAAATTTAAATTCAAAGCACATTCATCCAAAATCTTGAAAAAAATTGAAAAGCAACAAGTAAAGTACAATATCAAAGGAAAATGAAATCTCAGAAAAAAAAATTGAAACAAAATAATAAGAGAGAATTAGAGAGTTGAGAGGATTAAAATGAGACCTTGTTGTTCTGAAGAGGAGGCGAGAGCGCGAGCAACGGTGGGGAGAAGGTGGAGGAGAGTGGGAGGGGGCCAAGAAGAGATCGGATCTGCGAGGAAGGCGAGGACGAGGCCGAGACCATGATCTGATGACCGGCAAGCGGATCGTCCCCGCCGAAGAAACTGATGAGAGGCGGCGGCGAGGAGAGGAAGTGAGGGCGAGATCAAGAGAGTGAGGGTTTAGGGTTAACTTGTTAAGGTATTTAAGTAAATGGGTATGGTCTAAACGGGTCTGGTTTAAGTATATTCATACCCGTCCCGTTTAACAAACGGGTGAGCGGGTAAGCGGGTTCGGGTAACAAACAACTGATCCCATACCTGACTAGAAATCAAGTAGTCAATTAGGGACCATAAATAACTACATGAGAAACACATGCAAAAATCGATCAAAACATTTTGAAACTCGTTTTGAAATTTGTTTTGAGCTAAGTAAAGTAAGTTTTTGAAAATATTCATGATTTATTTTTTACATGTGTCTTTCCACAAATACTTGAGATTTTGAAAATCTTTTTATGCATATGCGTGTCTTTTCATAAATATTTGAGATTCTGAAAATCTTTCATAAGTTTCTCAATCATATCTAATTTGTTTTAACAAAATATATACTCAACTTAATTCGATGTGAAATAAAATGAAGTTGGGTCGATCATCAAGTGCTTTAAAAAATTGTTCAAAGGAAAATTTAGATGGAAAAAGGGGGGGAAATTTGGTATCCAATCCCCAAAATCTTCATCAACCAATAAGGAGATCCTTGACTCTTTAGCCCAAGTAAGATCAGTCACTAAGCCTGGTGAAAATTTCTTCACCAACTTCCTTCTCTCTTGCTTATTGGCTAACATGCGGGGCCCACGAGCAACACGCTTGCAGACGAGGAAACCCCCTCTCTTGGATTCTTGACTGCGCAAAAAAATTCACCCAAAACTATAAGTGGTCTCTCTCAGTGTTTTTCCTCTTTTTTTGTGCGCGTGTGTTATTGGCTAGGGGGTGACAATAGAGTTATTTTGGGAATATTTTAAACAAAATTGTGCTTGCCTTAATAAATTTTCCGAGAGCACAGTTATTTAAACCAAAAAACTGATAAATAACCGAACTCTTTTTTTTTAGCGGATCTGAATTGTTACAATATTTGTGCCTAACTTCAACTCAAGCTCAATATTTTCTTTGTTTTAATAGAAAAAACAGAAAAAATTTATACCAGAAAAACCAGAACTACAAAAAGGTTATAAAAAACAAGGGAAAAAAAAAAGACAAATGGAGAAAGAGCTCCCTCAAGAGATATTATTGCAACTCATAGGCCTAATCAGTAAACTCTTACTTCTCCCATGAATACAAAAATCATCCACAAACTCGGCACCCAGGCTGTTGAAGATAGGATAAGCATGAGAATGAAATGAACTCTTACTCCATACTCCAAATCCAAATCAATATGAAACATGTTCCTCTGAGATGAAAATTTATATACACAAATCAATATGACAAAACAACTCAGAGTCCATTAATCTATTTTACTTTGGTCCGCATCCAGATCAAAATGAAACGTGTCTCTCTAGGATTACTTTGAGATGATTATGAACACATGAGAAACAACTCATGGTCTGTTAATTATAACACGACGAGAAGGATAAACAATAATAGACACGAACTTAAGCACAAATCATATAATCTTACAATTTCAACCATATTAGCCATAAATATGTAACACTGACTTTACTCATTAAATAACATGAAAATTACATTAACCAATTGAACATTTCTCAAAAAAAAGTTTCTGCTTCCTCCATTGCCTCAAAGTATCTTTCAGCCCCCAAAACAAAATAGAAAACATCCATGTTCCAAGGTCTCAAGGCAAGTAGGCAAGAGCGGCGAACGGTAGTCAAGATACGTAATAAATGACTAGCGGTAATGCAGTGCCAGAGCTGTAAATCCCAACTCAGTTCAAGATCCTTGGACCTTTCTTTTCTGTAAAATTTGAAAATAATGTGTTAAAACGAAAACAAGGTTGCTCTCAATTAAAAAAGGAAATGGTGCGGGATGGTTTACTTCCAAAGTTCATGAAAAATATCCAGCGCGTCTAAACGGTCATCCACTCTGTGTTAAAGAGTCTCGTATTTCACCTGTTCAACCTGAGATTGGGCCCGCAGATGTCAGAACTTCAAAATTTTAATCATGAAAGATTGCAAGTAGAAAAGAAAACAGTGCAAAAATTAGCCTTGTATTGCATGAGAAAGCAGCATATGAGAAGCAAAAAGCAAATAGAGAAAGAAAGCAAATGACATTTAATGATTTATGAACATTTGTGTGCTGGTAGCAGACAGAGAGGTTGCCATAATCAAAATTGGTTGAATAAAAAGGATTCGAGCAGCCAACCCAAAGATTTTGGGGCAAAGACTTGTTCCTGTTTGTTATTGAAGATTTGGAAAAGGCTTTGTGACTGTTATTGCTGTGAATACAACTACTAATCCCAAAGAGTTGCATGCAATCAATCTAGGGCCCCCATTTAAGAGAGAGAATTCGCAATGAGCCTAAAGAACATTTCTTTGTTACATTAACAATTGGCATGAATACTTTTGACTCCCTTGATCCCTGTTCGTTTAGGACTTTTGCCTTGATCATTGTTGCTCAATCAACTACAACCTCAAATTAAGAGTAATGCCAACTGTACCTCGTTTACTTCATCAAAACTATAAATACAAGCACTTCCGCCATCTGCTTAAATATATGTGGTATTCACAACCTTTATTTCCTTATGATATTGTTCAGTATGTTCCATAGACATTATTGCTAGTGCTGTCCAGCTCAAAGAGTTACCATTATTGTCTCTTTTTTCTTTATTTAAAATTTTTAAGTTGTTTCATTAAATTGTATCCATTTAATTCATCCTCTTCTTCTTTGTCTAGTCTTTTTTTCCCTCCAAATGGGGCCTGGCCGGCTCCCCGAATAATTTGACAACATTTTAGAACCGGCTTTCAATTTGACTTCAACCCTTCAACCATTTGGTGCAACTTTCCAGCCAACACAAGAAAACAATAAACAAAACAAGAAAGAGGTTTGTTATAATCCCTAAAAAGCGACAAGGCAACCTCCAAATTCTCTCGGACTACGAAAGACATCCACAAGGAGACAAGGTGGTAAATTTTTATATAAGAAGTGCATTTAACTCCAAGGCCAACAGAAGCCAAGAGTCAACAAAGACATACAACAGATCACCTATTGCACAACACACACACACACACACACACACACACAGAGAGAGAGAGAGAGAGAGAGATGCTGGCGTGTCAAAAGCATTTTCATCAAAATTTTCTCATTTTATTCTATAAAAGAAGCTAGCTATTTCATCATTACTTGCCAACTCTTACCAAAATTTGGTCGTTTGGTAAGAGTTAGCCGGAATTAGCTTAATTCTTGAGGCAACTCCACTGCCAAACAAGGTCCTAGACTCTTCGCGCTAGCCGCCGCCTTTCCACATAGGAAATAATCCCTTCTCTGGTCTATGTTAACTAAATAGAACATCATGGCAAATAGCAAGCAGTAAGGGACTTCATCCTGCATATGCCTAGCAAGTGTGTTCATAACTATGGAAAATAAGGACTCAATGTCAAACATTGATGCAAGTGTACAGTCAATCATTTTGTCTAACCCTGAACTGACCTCATTCTAGTTACTACATACATGTCCTTAATCACATCAATATAGTAATCACTTGGATCTTTCCTAAAACCTACAACATTTATCTCCCTATGAAAGAGATTCTTCCAGATCAATGAAAACTATATGCAGTCTCTTTTCTTTGCTCAATATCCCTTCTCTGGTGTTCATTAGCTATTAGAATATCATGGCAAATAGCATGCATTATGGGACTTCATCCTGAATATGCCTAGCAAGTCAATCATTTTGTCTAACCCTGAATTGCCCTCGTTCTAGTTACTACATCATACATGTCCTTAATCCATCAATATAACTAACTACAAATCACTTGGATCTTTCCTAAAACCCACAACATTCTCTCCCTACGAAAGAGATTCTTCCAGATCAATGAAAACTATATGGAGAATCTTCTCTATATATCTCCCAATTCAGCACTTTAAGCTTTGACTTGCCTCACATAAAGAGCAAAATTGACATTTAAAACCAATATTTCTTTCCTTGGTCTTGATCAACTAAACTCTTCCGAACTTCCATTGTATGGCTCATAAGCTTTGATTCACTGGTAGTGTGAAAATAGGTACCAAGTTGCTTCTCCTGGATGCATTAGGCACTTTATTAGTTTACAAAGTTTTTAGAGTGCACAAGTCACATAATTCACTAATTAGCACCCAAAACTGATGACTCTGTAAATAGACAATGGCATCTCATTGAAACTTTTTGACACATTGTGCCTCAATGTGCGACCATGACATTCCCTTGTCACTAATATTTTATCAAGGAGGTTGCATCTTCAAGACACTTGCTCTTCACAAGACAAATGTCTTAACCACGTTTTACTCATGCAAACGTATCAGCCACATATTTGGCACCTTTCTCAACTATCAGTCCACTGCAAAAGTCTGCTCACATTCACGTGCATATCTTTAGCATCAATTAAAATAGCATCACGGTTCAAAGACTCGGCCGAGTCGGAGACGAGTCAGCCGAGTCGTATACGTCTCGGCCCGCTCCAAGACGAGTCCGAGTCACGAGTCGGTCGACTCAACTCAGAGGAGACCGACTCGGCCGAGATCGGAGTTGACTCGTTCGACTCGACATTATGATGATGATTTTGTGCCTAATCGCAATTCAATGTGAAAATAACTACATTAGCATGTATTTATGAATGTAGTTTGTGCAATTTACTATATTGTGCATGTATTTTGATATGTTTATACCGACGACGCGTGTATTTATACTTTCGCTTTATGTTTAGTGTGCTAGGTGATATATTTTGGACACGTGTTACATGAATGTGGATGTCTACATTTTTTTAAGATTTGTCGTGATTTTTTCAGAATTTTTTGAGTTTTCTATGTAACGTTTTGCGCGTATCACCCGATACCGATCCGAGTCGCTGAGACCGATCCGTCTCAGTGCCCACCGAGTCGGCAGCCGAGACCGCGACTGTGAACCATGAATAGCATAGCACATATAAGTAGTAACTATACTTACAGTGGTTGCAGGTGGAACCGTGTTGGCATACATTCTATGTAGAAGCTTCAGCAACGGTTGAGGCAAACCAAAATTTGGACTCTTGACAGACATTATCTCTCTGATCATGGTTTGTTCCATTCAGAACCCGGCACATAATCAAAATAATACCGATCATCACACAGCCAATAATCTGCATCCAGGCGACAAAAATCTTAGCCCAAGCTTATTAAATAGTGAGATCTACAAGTCAGTGTTTATATTCACAAAGCATATAAAAATAAATAAACAGGAATACCAAACATATGGAAGAAGATGGACTAATCATCACTAACAATTTAGTCAAAAATATTTTGGTTGAGTTAAAATCTCACAAAACAGCATGCAAGGCTGGTGAAAAAATTTGCACAGGACAGCTTTTTGACACGAGTAACCTGCCAGAAATAGAAGCCACTTGACCCAAGAGGACAGTAGGTAATATAGTGGAATCCATATGATGTTTGAGTGGCTGATAGATTCATCAACAACTGGCATGCATCATGGTTATGCAACGACATTTGATGTACTTGACGGAAGATCAAGATAACAATAATTTGACTTGGCGTGAGCATGGCAAACAGGAAGCACCCATTTAATGCAAGAAGAGAAATAATTAATATGATCATCAAAGCACTCCTACATGGTCCCCAAAAATACCAGCAACATGGGTAGGTGAAGATTTGGACCGGGACAGGGTGTGTATCTTGGTCAGCATAAGTTTGAGTTGGTGGTTGATGTTATTGAATACCATTCTACGCAGATTATTTTTAGCTTATGCGGATGTACTTGGCGGAAGATCAAGATAATGTACTTGACTTAATGCCAAATTCACAATACGTTGAGACTTGGCGTGAGCGTGGCAAATGGGAAGCACCCAGTCAGTGCAGGAAGAGAAACTAATGCGCTCACTTCATACACTCTCATCAAAGCACTCGTACATGGGCCCCAAAAATGCCAGCAACATGGGTAGGTGGAGATTTGGACAAGTAGTAACCAGGAAAGGGCACATCTAGGTCAGCATATGTTTGAGTTAGTGGTTGATGTTATTGAACACACATTCTACAGAATATTTTTAGCTTATTGCTTCTGGCTTAATCTAAAACCAAGTAATAGGTGGTTGACAGAGATTGGTTGCCGAGGATTCGAGGAACACTAAATGAACTTGGTAAAGCTGTTAATTTACAAAAAACAAAACAAAACAAAACAAACAAACAAGTTGTGGCTAAAAGAGGTAAATACAGTTAAAACAGTTATTAGCAAACTATCAGAAGTTTCTAGTCATTGCAATTTATTGTTCAGTGCTTGGAATCAAGAAGAGCTTGAAAGTTACCTAAAGGAAGGACATCATGATAGTTGTGGCCCTTTGGAAGAAAACCGTAGAAGGTAATTAGATAAGATCCTGAAAATTTCCCATAGCTCATATAGCATTGCTGCCCTTTTCTACAAGGTCTTGATGCGACGAATTTCAAGGAGTCCGTTCCTAAGTCACAATGTAGCACATGTCGGCATAGCTGGAAAAAATTACAGAGATAAACAATGCAAGAGAAATAATGATATGGTGCAAAGGTAAGTTTGTGACTATGAAAAGAATGAAACAACTTTTAACTTGCATTTTACACCCCATTAAGGTTCACAAAGCTGCAGTTATGGCCTAGTCACTTGCACATTGTCTATAGATCACTTGATTTTGGTTTTTAGTCACTTTAAAAAATGTAGATTAATAACTTTAACGGAATGAATTTGGTATCTGAATGGCCCATCATTGAATTTGAGTGGGAAGGATTTGTGCTCAAATCCTCTGAAAGTAGCCAAGTCTATCTCCACATACAAATTATGTAACGCCCCGATCCCGGCGATACGGGGACGTCACTGCAACGTATATACGTAGGTCAGAACTACCCTCCCGTATATACGCTAAGCATCAGTACAGACAAGAATCAGAGTACGGAAGCAAATGGTGCATTATACATTCCAACACATATATATATATATATATATATATACAATTACAGAGTTATCACCAGAGGTGATGAATATTACAATAATAATACATCACAGATATGCGCAAATGCGAGAGTACAAGAGATATACACATATGAACAGCATAAAAGGGCGCTCACATACAAGTATACAAGGAAATGTACAAGTATGAATAGAAAAAGGGCACTCACGAGTTTAAAAGAAAAACTCGAGAGACTCACAAGGGGGCCTGGAAGGATGGAGCTCTGGACGGTCGGCTGGAGATCCACGCTACCGCTGCGCTACTCTGAGCAGCAACAGGGAGAAGCCACGCTCTAAGCTCCATGACCTGGACATGAGAATCCAGGGGAGTCAGTGAAACTCCCCAGGCGAGTATGATATAATGCCAGGTGGCGAGCCAGGATGAGTACGAGTGTCAAGTACAGAAGACAGGAGGGTTAGAACACAAATGAAGTATATATGAACGGGTATGACATAATCATCATAAAACAGGAAATCCAGAGTAAAGCTGATTACAAGCAAAAGTGATTGTATACGCTTAAGTCACGGTCCCATGAGACTAATACATCGAAGGAATAATCCAAACAAGGAAACCCTCATCTATATACCATTATCTCATGCCACAGAAATCCAAGCGTATAGAATCAGAGTTGCAAATCATATGAAAGCCAAACAGGAATACAACACGGAAATCATAACATGTATAGCAAGTGTAACAGGAATCATAGCAGAATCTATTATTATTATTACTTGTCTGACCCATATATCTAGGTATGTGACCTGGTGTACGGCCAACCCACATACATCCATATATAAGCAAGCCAAGGGTTGTTAACGGAAGCAGATGGAGAACTGATAGTACTTCTTATAATAGTTCCCATACACCTGGGACCAGTTTGGAGGCCCTAAGTCCCCCTAACACTTGTCTTCTGTGGGCCCAAAGTCCCACTAACACTTGTCGTCAATATTTTATTCCACTACTATAAGCAAGGTATCATTTCGGCATCCATCACTTCCTCCCATTCCCCATACAAGTTGTCCTTTTTATGGTTTATTAACGTGATTAACAGATTACGGGAATGACTGGACATAACAGGAATAGCCCAACAGATTCAAGAGGTGGCCCCCACCGAGTATGGTGTGGCACTTTGTTCTGAGGGGATGGATTCTAGAGGTGGCCCCCACAGATTCAAGAGGTGGCCCCCGCCGAGGATGGTGTGGCACTTTGCTCTGTGTGGCACTTAGTCCCATAATAACAAGACAGGATTCCCGTAAACATGATAATCACAAAGTCAAGTATATCATGCTTGGTGTTAAGTGATAGCATGACAAGATGATGATATTTAACAAGCAACCAAACATGACAAGAGATGGATAATAGTCTGGGTAAGTCATAATATAACAAAGGTCTTACCAAGTGGTAGCATGGCAGGTGGTCAGGTGATAACACACTAGATGGTCAGGTGATATACATGTGTTAAATAAAGCATGCAACTGACTAGCCTGAGGTAATGGTATGGCAAGGTAACATAAAAGTAACTCAAAGTCCAACGACCACGAAGGGTCGGCCACGCATGGTATATGATGAAGAAACAAGCATATCATAAGCATGGTACAAGCACAAGATGAAGCTACCATAATACAAGCAATTGTAGTGAAATACATGAATATGGAAATAAGAAGCGAAATACTTATCGACCGATGAAACGGGAAACTCAAATAGAGAAGAGCGAGACTACTCGCCTAAACCACCAATATGCCAAAGATCCAAAATCCACGGAAGCTCGGGATGCGCCACCAAACCTGATATAAATATGTAGAGAGAAGAGGAGAGAGAAGGAGAGAAGGTAAGATGAAGTTTGCCAAGTGACAAGTCAAGCAATACCAATACATGATATAAGGCTAGAGGGTAAGGTTCATATTCAAGAAAGGAATCAACTAAGACAACCAGCTAAAGTTAGTCGACTAGGATGGAAGAGTAGTCGACTAATAGTGGAGTTAGTCGACTAACAGTTTGGTATAGTCGACTAAAACTGGGTTCCAGAGAGTTGATATTCTGATCCAGGAAAAGTTAGTCGACTGGGTGGAAAGAGTAGTCGACTAACAGACATCTCAAGTCGACTAACAGTCATGTCAAGTCGACTAATACTGTGATACAGAGAGTTTGGGTTTCTGGTTCAGGAAAGGTTAGTCGACTAGGGTCAAGGGAGTAGTCGACTAATCGAGGTTTCTAGTCGACTAATAAATAACCTAAGTCGACTAAAACTGTGCTCCAGAAAGGTTACGTTTCAGCTAGGGTTTCTAGTCGACTAATCTATAGGTCTAGTCGACTAATCGTGGGAAACAGCAAACAGAACAGATTTTCTAGGGTTTTGTTTGATGGCTAAATAATCATGGATTTGAAGACACAATTGAACATGATAGATAAACTTAAGTATACTAAGAATTAATCAAGCCTTGGTGATGAAAATTACTTACCAAAAGGAGTGGTTGATGATGGAAAAGAGAGTGGAGATGTTGGTGGAGTTGATGAAGTGGTTGGAGTTGATGACCTTGTGGTGGCTTCCCATGGAGATGAAGGAGGAAGAAGATGAAGGAGAGAAGTTGGAGTAGGTGTGGTGGTGGAGATGAAGGAGATGAAGAGGAGTTGGAGATTAGGGCTTTGGTTCTTGGTGAAGAGAAGTGAAGGGAAGTGAAAAAAAAGGAAATGAAATGAAAAGGGAAGGTTTAAATAGGATTTTGGATTTGTGAAGGAGGTGTAATTAATGTAGATGAGAGGGGGGGTTTTTGCAAAGTGGAGGAGGGGGATGAGTGTCCTTCTCTTGGCCACTTGGCCGGCCATGGGAGAGAGAGAGAAAGAGGGGTATTAATGAGGGAGTTGGTGGAAGTGTGTGGAAGTGAGTGGAAGTTGTAAAAGATTGAAATTTGGAAAATTGGAAAAGGCTTGTGGCTTGTGGAGGAAGGAAAGAAATAAAGGAAAAGGAAAAGAAAATAGAAAAGGGAAATTATTCTCTTGGAAGAGAAAATGAAAAATAATGAAAGTGGCGGATTCCCGGGATTCAGTTGCAGATGCGGAAATCTTTCGGGAAAATACAGGAATCGTCCGAAATTCAAGTATCTCGGAACGACCCGAAATAATTACCAAAAATCAAGAATATTAAACTAAGAATTATAGTGAAATCCGTTTTAAGAAATACTTTATAGTTTTAAAACTAAAAATCCCGGAATCAGTTACCTACCGACTCCGATGGAATTTTCATAAAATCATAAAATCCTCAGAAAAAGAATGTAGGTAGAAAATATGATTCTAAGAGATAATGCCTAAAGGACCATCATGAAATTCCTAGCTGATTGTGAAATAAAAATCCGGGAATCGGTCAACGGAACTGGCCGACACGGTTTTGAAGACTTTCATTTTAATTCCAGAAAAATCTAGAAAATCATAGAAAATATATAATATTGGAAAATGATATTTAAAACTAAATCGGTCAATTCTAATTATCAGAATGTCTAAATCGAGTAATACTCTAGGATCGGGCCTTCGGTTCAGACTAGGGCTGACTCCGAATCCACGAATCCAAATCCAAGACAAAACAGTCATATAAGGAATTCATAATACAGAATAAATACAGGAAACAAATCGAAAAAATACGACCGAAAATCTGAGTACGCAACTAAGTACGTATTCGGGAACGGGGTATTACAATCCACCCACCTTACAAAAAATTGCGTCCTCGCAATTTCGTTAAGGGGTAAATTGAATACAAAGGGGACAGCTGTGGAATTTATACCAATTAAGATATGAAGCACTAGAGGTAGGGCTCTCAAGTCGACTGAACAATAATCATCCTCCGCACTTCCGGCTGTATAAATCTTCGAATAATGCTGAATAATACTGCTGATGTCGTGGCTGTGCAATAAATGAGCCAGAATACCGAAGATAAAGAAAACCCTGATAGTCCTGAGCATAATAAAGAAGGCCGATAATTAAGAATCCCGAATACCAGGCATCAATCACTCCGAACGATATAGTAGAGAATGTAGAATATCCGTAGAGAATCCCAACTGCTGACTTCTGAAAGATAGCCAGATCAGAATCGATCTGGAGAATACCAAGCTTCATAGAATTCACCGAAGAGATCACATAATAGCTTCATGCAGAACCAGCCACTACCTTCCTAGTCTATCATATCTTAAGTTGGCATAAGGCTTCATAAAACCAAAACAGGGAAGGGATATGGAAAGGATTTAGGAATCAAAGGAAAGATAGTCAAGAATAGATAACTCTGCACTTGTAGTTGGAATGTATAACCAAGACTCATGTATTCCAGTTGCAAATTTCTTTACCATTAATTTGCCCTCTGGACGTACTGAGGAAGTTAGAGCCTAAGCTCTGATACCATCCTGTAACGCCCCGATCCCGGCGATACGGGGACGTCACTGCAACGTATATACGTAGGTCAGAACTACCCTCCCGTATATACGCTAAGCATCAGTACAGACAAGAATCAGAGTACGGAAGCAAATGGTGCATTATACATTCCAACACACATATATATATACAATTACAGAGTTATCACCAGAGGTGATGAATATTACAATAATAATACATCACAGATATGCGCAAATGCGAGAGTACAAGAGATATACACATATGAACAGCATAAAAGGGCGCTCACATACAAGTATACAAGGAAATGTACAAGTATGAATAGAAAAAGGGCACTCACGAGTTTAAAAGAAAAACTCGAGAGACTCACAAGGGGGCCTGGAAGGATGGAGCTCTGGACGGTCGGCTGGAGATCCACGCTACCGCTGCGCTACTCTGAGCAGCAACAGGGAGAAGCCACGCTCTAAGCTCCATGACCTGGACATGAGAATCCAGGGGAGTCAGTGAAACTCCCCAGGCGAGTATGATATAATGCCAGGTGGCGAGCTAGGATGAGTACGAGTGTCAAGTACAGAAGACAGGAGGGTTAGAACACAAATGAAGTATATATGAACGGGTATGACATAATCATCATAAAACAGGAAATCCAGAGTAAAGCTGATTACAAGCAAAAGTGATTGTATACGCTTAAGTCACGGTCCCATGAGACTAATACATCGAAGGAATAATCCAAACAAGGAAACCCTCATCTATATACCATTATCTCATGCTACAGAAATCCAAGCGTATAGAATCAGAGTTGCAAATCATATGAAAGCCAAACAGGAATACAACACGGAAATCATAACATGTATAGCAAGTGTAACAGGAATCATAGCAGAATCTATTATTATTATTACTTGTCTGACCCATATATCTAGGTATGTGACCTGGTGTACGGCCAACCCACATACATCCATATATAAGCAAGCCAAGGGTTGTTAACGGAAGCAGATGGAGAACTGATAGTACTTCTTATAGTAGTTCCCATACACCTGGGACCAGTTTGGAGGCCCTAAGTCCCCCTAACACTTGTCTTCTGTGGGCCCAAAGTCCCACTAACACTTGTCGTCAATATTTTATTCCACTACTATAAGCAAGGTATCATTCCGGCATCCATCACTTCCTCCCATTCCCCATACAAGTTGTCCTTTTTATGGTTTATTAACGTGATTAACAGATTACGGGAATGACTGGACATAACAGGAATAGCCCAACAGATTCAAGAGGTGGCCCCCACCGAGTATGGTGTGGCACTTTGTTCTGAGGGGATGGATTCTAGAGGTGGCCCCCACAGATTCAAGAGGTGGCCCCCGCCGAGGATGGTGTGGCACTTTGCTCTGTGTGGCACTTAGTCCCATAATAACAAGACAGGATTCCCGTAAACATGATAATCACAAAGTCAAGTATATCATGCTTGGTGTTAAGTGATAGCATGATAAGATGATGATATTTAACAAGCAACCAAACATGACAAGAGATGGATAATAGTCTGGGTAAGTCATAATATAACAAAGGTCTTACCAAGTGGTAGCATGGCAGGTGGTCAGGTGATAACACACTAGATGGTCAGGTGATATACATGTGTTAAATAAAGCATGCAACTGACTAGCCTGAGGTAATGGTATGGCAAGGTAACATAAAAGTAACTCAAAGTCCAACGACCACGAAGGGTCGGCCACGCATGGTATATGATGAAGAAACAAGCATATCATAAGCATGGTACAAGCACAAGATGAAGCTACCATAATACAAGCAATTGTAGTGAAATACATGAATATGGAAATAAGAAGCGAAATACTTATCGACCGATGAAACGGGAAACTCAAATAGAGAAGAGCGAGACTACTCGCCTAAACCACCAATATGCCAAAAGATCCAAAATCCACGGAAGCTCGGGATGCGCCACCAAACCTGATATAAATATGTAGAGAGAAGAGGAGAGAGAAGGAGAGAAGGTAAGATGAAGTTTGCCAAGTGACAAGTCAAGCAATACCAATACATGATATAAGGCTAGAGGGTAAGGTTCATATTCAAGAAAGGAATCAACTAAGACAACCAGCTAAAGTTAGTCGACTAGGATGGAAGAGTAGTCGACTAATAGTGGAGTTAGTCGACTAACAGTTTGGTATAGTCGACTAAAACTGGGTTCCAGAGAGTTGATATTCTGATCCAGGAAAAGTTAGTCGACTGGGTGGAAAGAGTAGTCGACTAACAGACATCTCAAGTCGACTAACAGTCATGTCAAGTCGACTAATACTGTGATACAGAGAGTTTGGGTTTCTGGTTCAGGAAAGGTTAGTCGACTAGGGTCAAGGGAGTAGTCGACTAATCGAGGTTTCTAGTCGACTAATAAATAACCTAAGTCGACTAAAACTGTGCTCCAGAAAGGTTACGTTTCAGCTAGGGTTTTCTAGTCGACTAATCTATAGGTCTAGTCGACTAATCGTGGGAAACAGCAAACAGAACAGATTTTCTAGGGTTTTGTTTGATGGCTAAATAATCATGGATTTGAAGACACAATTGAACATGATAGATAAACTTAAGTATACTAAGAATTAATCAAGCCTTGGTGATGAAAATTACTTACCAAAAGGAGTGGTTGATGATGGAAAAGAGAGTGGAGATGTTGGTGGAGTTGATGAAGTGGTTGGAGTTGATGACCTTGTGGTGGCTTCCCATGGAGATGAAGGAGGAAGAAGATGAAGGAGAGAAGTTGGAGTAGGTGTGGTGGTGGAGATGAAGGAGATGAAGAGGAGTTGGAGATTAGGGCTTTGGTTCTTGGTGAAGAGAAGTGAAGGGAAGTGAAAAAAAAAGGAAATGAAATGAAAAGGGAAGGTTTAAATAGGATTTTGGATTTGTGAAGGAGGTGTAATTAATGTAGATGAGAGGGGGGTTTTTGCAAAGTGGAGGAGGGGGATGAGTGTCCTTCTCTTGGCCACTTGGCGGCCATGGGAGAGAGAGAGAAAGAGGGGTATTAATGAGGGAGTTGGTGGAAGTGTGTGGAAGTGAGTGGAAGTTGTAAAAGATTGGAATTTTGGAAAATTGGAAAAGGCTTGTGGCTTGTGGAGGAAGGAAAGAAATAAAGGAAAAGGAAAAGAAAATAGAAAAGAGAAATTATTCTCTTGGAAGAGAAAATGAAAAATAATGAAAGTGGCGGATTCCCGGGATTCAGTTGCAGATGCGGAAATCTTTCGGGAAAATACAGGAATCGTCCGAAATTCAAGTATCTCGGAACGACCCGAAATAATTACCAAAAATCAAGAATATTAAACTAAGAATTATAGTGAAATCCGTTTTAAGAAATACTTTATAGTTTTAAAACTAAAAATCCCGGAATCAGTTACCTACCGACTCCGATGGAATTTTCATAAAATCATAAAATCCTCAGAAAAAGAATGTAGGTAGAAAATATGATTCTAAGAGATAATGCCTAAAGGACCATCATGAAATTCCTAGCTGATTGTGAAATAAAAATCCGGGAATCGGTCAACGGAACTGGCCGACACCGGTTTTGAAGACTTTCATTTTAATTCCAGAAAAATCTAGAAAATCATAGAAAATATATAATATTGGAAAATGATATTTAAAACTAAAATCGGTCAATTCTAATTATCAGAATGTCTAAATCGAGTAATACTCTAGGATCGGGCCTTCGGTTCAGACTAGGGCTGACTCCGAATACACGAATCCAAATCCAAGACAAAACAGTCATATAAGGAATTCATAATACAGAATAAATACAGGAAACAAATCGAAAAAATACGACCGAAAATCTGAGTACGCAACTAAGTACGTATTCCGGGAACGGGGTATTACAATCCACCCACCTTACAAAAAATTGCGTCCTTGCAATTTCGTTAAGGGGTAAATTGAATACAAAGGGGACAGCGGTGGAATTTATACCAATTAAGATATGAAGCACTAGAGGTAGGGCTCTCAAGTCGACTGAACAATAATCATCCTCCGCACTTCCGGCTGTATAAATCTTCGAATAATGCTGAATAATACTGCTGATGTCGTGGCTGTGCAATAAATGAGCCAGAATACCGAAGATAAAGAAAACCCTGATAGTCCTGAGCATAATAAAGAAGGCCGATAATTAAGAATCCCGAATACCAGGCATCAATCACTCCGAACGATATAGTAGAGAATGTAGAATATCCGTAGAGAATCCCAACTGCTGACTTCTGAAAGATAGCCAGATCAGAATCGATCTGGAGAATACCAAGCTTCATAGAATTCACCGAAGAGATCACATAATAGCTTCATGCAGAATCAGCCACTACCTTCCTAGTCTATCATATCTTAAGTTGGCATAAGGCTTCATAAAACCAAAACAGGGAAGGGATATGGAAAGGATTTAGGAATCAAAGGAAAGATAGTCAAGAATAGATAACTCTGCACTTGTAGTTGGAATGTATAACCAAGACTCATGTATTCCAGTTGCAAATTTCTTTACCATTAATTTGCCCTCTGGACGTACTGAGGAAGTTAGAGCCTAAGCTCTGATACCATCCTGTAACGCCCCGATCCCGGCGATACGGGGACGTCACTGCAACGTATATACGTAGGTCAGAACTACCCTCCCGTATATACGCTAAGCATCAGTACAGACAAGAATCAGAGTACGGAAGCAAATGGTGCATTATACATTCCAACACACATATATATATACAATTACAGAGTTATCACCAGAGGTGATGAATATTACAATAATAATACATCACAGATATGCGCAAATGCGAGAGTACAAGAGATATACACATATGAACAGCATAAAAGGGCGCTCACATACAAGTATACAAGGAAATGTACAAGTATGAATAGAAAAAGGGCACTCACGAGTTTAAAAGAAAAACTCGAGAGACTCACAAGGGGGCCTGGAAGGATGGAGCTCTGGACGGTCGGCTGGAGATCCACGCTACCGCTGCGCTACTCTGAGCAGCAACAGGGAGAAGCCACGCTCTAAGCTCCATGACCTGGACATGAGAATCCAGGGGAGTCAGTGAAACTCCCCAGGCGAGTATGATATAATGCCAGGTGGCGAGCCAGGATGAGTACGAGTGTCAAGTACAGAAGACAGGAGGGTTAGAACACAAATGAAGTATATATGAACGGGTATGACATAATCATCATAAAACAGGAAATCCAGAGTAAAGCTGATTACAAGCAAAAGTGATTGTATACGCTTAAGTCACGGTCCCATGAGACTAATACATCGAAGGAATAATCCAAACAAGGAAACCCTCATCTATATACCATTATCTCATGCCACAGAAATCCAAGCGTATAGAATCAGAGTTGCAAATCATATGAAAGCCAAACAGGAATACAACACGGAAATCATAACATGTATAGCAAGTGTAACAGGAATCATAGCAGAATCTATTATTATTATTACTTGTCTGACCCATATATCTAGGTATGTGACCTGGTGTACGGCCAACCCACATACATCCATATATAAGCAAGCCAAGGGTTGTTAACGGAAGCAGATGGAGAACTGATAGTACTTCTTATAGTAGTTCCCATACACCTGGGACCAGTTTGGAGGCCCTAAGTCCCCCTAACACTTGTCTTCTGTGGGCCCAAAGTCCCACTAACACTTGTCGTCAATATTTTATTCCACTACTATAAGCAAGGTATCATTCCGGCATCCATCACTTCCTCCCATTCCCCATACAAGTTGTCCTTTTATGGTTTATTAACGTGATTAACAGATTACGGGAATGACTGGACATAACAGGAATAGCCCAACAGATTCAAGAGGTGGCCCCCACCGAGTATGGTGTGGCACTTTGTTCTGAGGGGATGGATTCTAGAGGTGGCCCCCACAGATTCAAGAGGTGGCCCCCGCCGAGGATGGTGTGGCACTTTGCTCTGTGTGGCACTTAGTCCCATAATAACAAGACAGGATTCCCGTAAACATGATAATCACAAAGTCAAGTATATCATGCTTGGTGTTAAGTGATAGCATGACAAGATGATGATATTTAACAAGCAACCAAACATGACAAGAGATGGATAATAGTCTGGGTAAGTCATAATATAACAAAGGTCTTACCAAGTGGTAGCATGGCAGGTGGTCAGGTGATAACACACTAGATGGTCAGGTGATATACATGTGTTAAATAAAGCATGCAACTGACTAGCCTGAGGTAATGGTATGGCAAGGTAACATAAAAGTAACTCAAAGTCCAACGACCACGAAGGGTCGGCCACGCATGGTATATGATGAAGAAACAAGCATATCATAAGCATGGTACAAGCACAAGATGAAGCTACCATAATACAAGCAATTGTAGTGAAATACATGAATATGGAAATAAGAAGCGAAATACTTATCGACCGATGAAACGGGAAACTCAAATAGAGAAGAGCGAGACTACTCGCCTAAACCACCAATATGCCAAAAGATCCAAAATCCACGGAAGCTCGGGATGCGCCACCAAACCTGATATAAATATGTAGAGAGAAGAGGAGAGAGAAGGAGAGAAGGTAAGATGAAGTTTGCCAAGTGACAAGTCAAGCAATACCAATACATGATATAAGGCTAGAGGGTAAGGTTCATATTCAAGAAAGGAATCAACTAAGACAACCAGCTAAAGTTAGTCGACTAGGATGGAAGAGTAGTCGACTAATAGTGGAGTTAGTCGACTAACAGTTTGGTATAGTCGACTAAAACTGGGTTCCAGAGAGTTGATATTCTGATCCAGGAAAAGTTAGTCGACTGGGTGGAAAGAGTAGTCGACTAACAGACATCTCAAGTCGACTAACAGTCATGTCAAGTCGACTAATACTGTGATACAGAGAGTTTGGGTTTCTGGTTCAGGAAAGGTTAGTCGACTAGGGTCAAGGGAGTAGTCGACTAATCGAGGTTTCTAGTCGACTAATAAATAACCTAAGTCGACTAAAACTGTGCTCCAGAAAGGTTACGTTTCAGCTAGGGTTTTCTAGTCGACTAATCTATAGGTCTAGTCGACTAATCGTGGAAACAGCAAACAGAACAGATTTTCTAGGGTTTTATTTGATGGCTAAATAATCATGGATTTGAAGACACAATTGAACATGATAGATAAACTTAAGTATACTAAGAATTAATCAAGCCTTGGTGATGAAAATTACTTACCAAAAGAGTGGTTGATGATGGAAAAGAGAGTGGAGATGTTGGTGGAGTTGATGAAGTGGTTGGAGTTGATGACCTTGTGGTGGCTTCCCATGGAGATGAAGGAGGAAGAAGATGAAGGAGAGAAGTTGGAGTAGGTGTGGTGGTGGAGATGAAGGAGATGAAGAGGAGTTGGAGATTAGGGCTTTGGTTCTTGGTGAAGAGAAGTGAAGGGAAGTGAAAAAAAGGAAATGAAATGAAAAGGGAAGGTTTAAATAGGATTTTGGATTTGTGAAGGAGGTGTAATTAATGTAGATGAGAGGGGGGTTTTTGCAAAGTGGAGGAGGGGGATGAGTGTCCTTCTCTTGGCCACTTGGCCGGCCATGGGAGAGAGAGAGAAAGAGGGGTATTAATGAGGGAGTTGGTGGAAGTGTGTGGAAGTGAGTGGAAGTTGTAAAAGATTGGAATTTTGGAAAATTGGAAAAGGCTTGTGGCTTGTGGAGGAAGGAAAGAAATAAAGGAAAAGGAAAAGAAAATAGAAAAGGGAAATTATTCTCTTGGAAGAGAAAATGAAAAATAATGAAAGTGGCGGATTCCCGGGATTCAGTTGCAGATGCGGAAATCTTTCGGGAAAATACAGGAATCGTCCGAAATTCAAGTATCTCGAAACGACCCGAAATAATTACCAAAAATCAAGAATATTAAACTAAGAATTATAGTGAAATCCGTTTTAAGAAATACTTTATAGTTTTAAAACTAAAAATCCCGAATCAGTTACCTACCGACTCCGATGGAATTTTCATAAAATCATAAAATCCTCAGAAAAAGAATGTAGGTAGAAAATATGATTCTAAGAGATAATGCCTAAAGGACCATCATGAAATTCCTAGCTGATTGTGAAATAAAAATCCGGGAATCGGTCAACGGAACTGGCCGACACCGGTTTTGAAGACTTTCATTTTAATTCCAGAAAAATCTAGAAAATCATAGAAAATATATAATATTGAAAAATGATATTTAAAACTAAAATCGGTCAATTCTAATTATCAGAATGTCTAAATCGAGTAATACTCTAGGATCGGGCCTTCAGTTCAGACTAGGGCTGACTCCGAATCCACGAATCAAATCCAAGACAAAACAGTCATATAAGGAATTCATAATACAGAATAAATACAGGAAACAAATCGAAAAAATACGACCGAAAATCTGAGTACGCAACTAAGTACGTATTCCGGGAACGGGGTATTACAAATTATTTAGCTTGTTGAAACATATATGAAAATATAACTTTACAAGGTAAATATAGAAGCAAACAAATGCCTGAATTGCATGGGATGCAAAAAACCTCCTCATAATAGATCCCCCAGAAATATCAAAAGAAGAAAAGTTTGTAGTTCAGTCAGCAAACCGAGTGATTAAAGAATCCAGCAACGGAACAAGGCAAGCCTTCCACTTTCCATCAGGGAATAATATATGCATGCCGCAGGAATGCAACAGTTCCCAAGCCTACAGAAAATCGCCGAATGAAGATGGAAGATTAACCTTCTGAATTAAGGGCAGCAATATCTTATGCCGACTCTTCAACAGCTGAAAACAAAAGAGAAGAAAGTGGGCATCTCTCATGTGGGTGTCAGTGGTCGAGGACATCGGTGGCGAGGACGTCGAGGGGCCGTGATGAGATAGATCAGGTTCTCATATCTAGACGAACGGGAAGACAAAGTCGGTGGATCTGGTTGATGGTGGTGTTATTGTCGAAGACGAAGAGAGGTTTCTGATATTGGACCTTCGGCGGGGATGATTGATGATGTAGATCGAGGTTATCAACGAGGGAGTTGTGTGGCCACATTCGAGGTTGTGTGGCCTTTGGATTCACGGTGAGGAAGGCAGGTCAACAGCGGTGAAGGAGATTTCGGCGGTGAAGAGTTGTAATGAAGAAGACGAGGGCCTCGTGGTGGTCTACGGAGGATGATGGTAGAACAATAATAGTTTTGATTTTTTTATTATCTTTTTCCTTTTGATTTCTTTTTCCTTTTCTTTTCTTTTTTCAAAAACTAAACTTGAAGAAGATGAAGAGCAAATCTAGGATTTTTTTTTTAGATTTGTGGGAGGGAAGAAAATTTTGTGGAGGACGAAAACAGCCGAAATTTAGCTCTAATACCAATTTGATGTGGGGCAGGTTATGGGAGATGATAAAAAGAGAAAAAATAGAATTTGAAATAATACAGGAAAGAAGTGAGCCTAGATTTCACTACTCTCCCGGTACCCAATTGCTCGTGGCAAGACGTGAGCCTACATTTCAACTAGGATTGCCAAAAACTTAGAAAAAGCACGATTCTATCCTACTAGTAGTCGATCGATTCTCGAAAATGGCTCACTTTATCCTGTGTTCTGAGACCTCAGATGCGTCTCGAGTAGCAATCTTGTTCTTTGATAATGTCGACAAGTTGCATGGAATACCTAAAACCATGGTGTCCTATAGAGACGTTAAGTTTGTTAGCTACTTCTGGAAAACACTTTGGCACAAGATGGGAACCCAACTGAAGTTCTCAACAGCCTTTCATCCACAAATAGATGGCCAAACTGAGGCGTAAACAGAACCGTAGGAAATCTCCTTAGGTGCCTAGTTGGGGAAATTTGAAAACTTGGGATCTTATTTTACCTATGGCTGAATTTGCATATAATGGATCTGTCAATAGGACTACGGGTCTTAGTCCTTTTGAAATAGTAAATGGTTTTAAACTCAGGAAACAAGTTGACTTAATTCCCATGGCTCATCATCATTCTAGGGTATCAGACTCTGCATCAGCATTTGCATCTCATATACGCGCATTACATGAGGAGATCAGAGAAAAGATAATGAAAAATAATGCTGATTATAAAGCTTCTATAGATCTACATCACCGATTACGAACTTTTAATGTTGAAGATTATGTGATGATTCGCATGAGACCCGAACGGTTTCCTCTGGGCACCGTGAAGAAATTACACGCGCGAAGCGCAGGGCCCTTCAAGATTCTCAAGAAAATTAATTGAAATGCTTATGTGGTGGATCTCCCACCAGACTTTGTCATCAGTTGTACTTTTAATGTTGAGGACTTGGTTTCATATAGAGGTACCTTTGATACCGCTTCTGACCCATTCGTCGATGAGCCAAGTCAAGACCTCCTTTCTGAGAGCTCCCCACTACCTCCACTTCCCTCTAAACTGTCCTATGCAACAAAAAATATAGATTCTATTTTGGATGATCAAGTTATCTCTACTAGAGACGGAAGGACGCGACGTTCTCATTAAGTGGAAAGGAAAACATGATTCAAAAAATTCTTGGATTACTGAGGGAGACCTCCGGTGTCTTGATCCTGATCGACTGGAGCGCTATCAGAGCCAGCAGCAGTTCTGTCCCCCACGCTCGATATGATCGAGTCCTTTCCACCCGAAGAGAATTGATGAGGACATCATGCCACTTAGGGCCGATTTGATCGAGTATACTTCAAGAAGCGACGCAATGCAGTTCTTTGGTTTTAAATTAGTTTTGTTGCAGATTTATTTGTAGTAGATGTTTTTACGTTTTAATTTTATTTTCTGTAGTAGGTGTTCTTTTGTGAGCGTTTAGTACCACATCGGTTATTTCTCAGTAGTCCTCTTTTGTAAAGGCTATATAAGGTCCCCTAGACTATTTCATTAGAATTATTGAATGATTAAAATTTTCTCAAATTATCTGGTTTAATTCTTGAGCTTATCTGCTCTCGAATTTTTAGTGAGAAGCCCGCGTAAGGGGTGGAAACCTGAAATCTTATCCTCTTTTAAATTTCAAATTTTGGTTACGATTTGAAGGTGATTCCGATCCAGGTGAGTTTTACATCAATTTAATTTGCCCTAAATTGATACGCTCTACTCGCCAGACTGGCGCATCTGTAGATCTACGTCGCACATGACCAAACTATCATAGGCGGTTTTCTCTCATCTTCTCTTCTATAGAGACTATACCTATCTTAGTACGAATATCCTTATTTCTCACCTTATCTCTCCGTGTATTATCACACATTCAACAAAGCATGCGCATCTCTGATACACTCATCTTCTAGGCATGATGTCTCTTTATAGCCAAACATTTATGCCATATAACAAAGCTGGTCTACTAACAGTTCGATAAAACTTTTCCTTCAGTCATAACGGAATGTTACGATCATATAAAACTCCTGTCGCGCTCCATTTCAACCAACCGGCTTGGATTCTATGGTTGACATCAGTATTGATCTCCATATCCATTTGGATAATAGAACCCAAGTACTTAAAATGACTGCTCATCGGTATTTCATGATTTATTTATTGATATTTAAGAGAAACTTTTACAAATCTATCTATATAGTAACAAAGCATGCATGTAGACATGACATAATCAGATAATTAGTTTAAAGTAAATTCCAGTGAAAAAGAAAAATTACAAGCGGTAAAATTCAAGCAAAACACCACCTTTTCCAGGATTCGGTGACGTTTCAATTCTACATGTCGGTGGTTGGAAGCGACAGCAAGATATCTATTCACGAAAATTGGAAGCCCATATTCATATTCATATTCATATTCTTCTTCTTCTTCTTCAACGCTCTCCTTCGACTTCTTGTTATCTTTCACCAGATCGTCTTCTTCTTCTTGGCTTAGAATCATATAGCGACTACCATGTTCATCACTCTCCTTCGAAGAAGTCGCGCTGCTGTCGATCTTCTTCTTCTTCGAATCGAGCGTCGCATCTGATATCGTCAGGTCAAGGAAAAGGGATGAAAACCTTTTGATGATGATATTGGGGATCTCAGAATTAGGGATCCGATGGATTGGTGTCTGGGGAGGGAGGGAGAGAGATCCGATGGATTGGTGGCGAGAGAGGGGGATCCGATCGGGGGAGAGGTTACTTTTTGGGGCAAAGCTTCAAGCGGTGGAGGGAAGAAAACCTACCCCCACGTCGAGCGGGTTAATAGAAAGATTGGCTTTTTTCACGGGCTTTCCACGAAAAAAGCTAAAAGGAAAAAGAAAAAAAAGAAAAAAAATGAACTAGGAGGAGCCATCTAATTGCAACGTTGGTAATTTCAACGGGCTCTTTATGTAAAAATAGAGCATCTCGATTCGGGTCGAATTCAAACTTAGGGGTAATTTCAAAAAATATGGCGACCTTTTCGCCAAAAAAAAATATCTCGTACATTTTTATTTCACTAAATTACCTTCAATTTTTTTCATTGAGACCCAAACGTCATTAACAAAAAATGCAATAACCATAATGCCCTCTCATTCAACCTCATCAAACCCATTTCCTCCAAAAATCCCTCAAAACTCCTCTCCTTCAACCTCATCAAACTTATTTCCTTCCAAAATCCCATCCCCACTTTCCTCCCTCAAAAGTCAGTCATACACCCACCAAGTCCTCTGCAAATCTGTAAATATCCTAATGGTGGCTCAGTTTGCAATCCATATGGGGTCCCAACAATGAAATAATTAATTGGAGGTGGAGGGGACAATGGAGGGCTAAGGGAGAGAGGGCGGTCCGCGGCCGAAGGGGAGCTGTGGAAGGTTGAGGGGGTGGAGGAGAGCAGTGGAGGGTGGAGGGGTGGAGGAGGGGTGGTGGAGAGTGGGTTGCCACAGAGGGGGAGTGGTGGAGAGTTGAGGGAGTAAAGGGGTTGAGGGGGGCGGTGAAGGGGGGGTCGTCGTCGAGGGGGAGCGATAGAGGGTTAAAGGGAGGAGGCGGTGCCAATGGGGAGCGAGAGGAAGTGGTTATTGGCGGTGCCAAGAAGGGTGAGGGGAGAGGAGGGTGAGAGGGAGAGGAGGGCGACGGCGATGATGAGGGATGAGAAAATATGACCGCCGGAGCCGCCACATGATAAGGCGATGCGAACAATGGAGGTGAGGGAGGCTTCGACGGGGGAGAGAAAAGGAGGAGAGTAAAGCAACCATTGAGTTTGAGAAAAAAGGGGGAGGGAAGGGGGCATGTAATTCAGAAAATAAACATCCACGCTTAACCTTTTACCAAAAACCATATGTTTCCAATAATTCATCTTTGCTTTTGTAACAAATATGTTGTAATGTTCTTAAACACTCTCAACTTTCTTATCTGCATCACAAATCTACCACCAAGACATTACTTTAATGATATGTAATATGTGTGATATAACCTATCGATACCTATAAAAAATATATGCCTGGCATTATATAGCTTAAAATGCAACTCAATTTTGTAAGATGGGGATGATCTAGTTTATAACTACTTCTCTTGCTTTAGGGTGCTTGCCTAGCCAACAATTCCTTCTGGCTCTGCCCAAATTTATTATTACATTTTTTGCTATGTACAAATCACTTCTCCGCCTCCAAAAAACATTTTTGAAAAAAAATTTCCTCTTCCTCCATTGCATCAAAATATCTTTCAGCTTCCAAAACAAAGTTGAAAACACCATTTTTTCCAAGGCCTCTTAAGGCAAGTAGGCAAGAGCGGCGAACAGTGGTTGTCTCCTTGTACCCTTTTTGTGGAAAATTTGAAAATAGTGTGTTAAAAAAATCAAGCAAATTCTCAGTTAAAAAAAAAAGAACATGTGGTTTTTGCATTGGGATGATTACTTCCAAAGTCCATAAAGAATATATCGTGCTTCTAAAAAGTCACTATTGTGTGGTAAAAGAGCCTCTTATTTCATCTGTTCAACCTGTAAGATTGGGTCCACAGATTCAGAATTCAAAAAAAATAACTCATGAAAGATTATTGATAGAAAAAGAAATCAATACAATAAACTAGCCACGTATTGCCTGAGATAACAGCATGGGAGAAGCAGAAACAAATTAACAAGGGTTCATGAACATTAATGCAGAAGTTGCAAAACTAAATATGACCATAATCAAAACTGATTGGAGAAAAAATTCATGCAACTGACCTCAATATTTTTGGGTAAAGACTTTATTCGCATTGTTGTTCCAGTCAAACCACCATATCCGTGTATGTGCGTCTTTTTTTCTTGTGTGTGTGTGGACAGAGACGAGCACAATAACTCAATATAAATGACACTTGTAGACACTTGCACAAAAGCTTACTGATTGGTATTACCACCCAGCGGTTGAGAGCAAAAATTGGATGATGATTTTTGCTGAATTAGACCATTATTGCCGCAATACAGAATTCAAACCCTCCACCACAGTACCACTCTTTCCATTGTAATGGCATCAAACTGGAATTTGCAATGCAAACCCTACAACCGCCATTTAAACGAACGAATCTGCAATGCGCTTCAAAGAGCTCTACTTTTTTTTACACTAGTAACTGACATGCCCACTGTGACTGCCTTGACCTATGTTCCATTTAGGTCTAGCCATAGTCCTTCAACGACAAAGCCCAATTTGAGAGTAATGGCTGCTGTGTCCTCATTTCTTTCATCAAAATCATAAATACGAGCACTTACTGCATCATCTGGCTCTACGTGCTCACAATCTTTATTTCTTTATGATATTATTCAATATGTTAATAGACAATATTGTTTAGTGTTGTTGGCTCAAAGAGTTGATAGTGTTGTCTCTTTTTCCTTTTCAGGAAATAAAAGGGGAGAATGCCCAGAAACAAATGATACATTTCACCCATAGCAATTGAGTATTCCAACATCAATATTAATGACAAGAAGACGCAACTCGCTATTCAAATTATTCAATGTTTCCCAGTAAAGCTTATAGGAAAACTCAAAGGGGTGTTGAAAAACTTCCTACCCAGCTTAATTGATCTCCCTTGAAGGTTTAAAGTAACATATATACTTTTAAAAAATTATTTAAATTGCAATAAAAAATAACACAAATATCAAAATTGACTAACAAATTTTTTTTGGAATATTCCAGTTGACACTTTTTGAAACATTTAATTGCCATAAAGTATCTTTCAGTATCTAAAAAAAATAGAAAATAACGTTTTTTCGAGGGCTCAAGACAAGTAGGCAAGAGCGTGAACGGTGGTCAAGATCCATCTGTAATCCAAAACAAGTATAAATCCCAGCTCAACTCAAAATCGACATTTCTTCCCTATAAAATTTGAAAATAATGTGTTAAAAAGAACAAGTTCTCAGTTAAAGAGAGAAACATGGGGATGATTTACTTCCAAGTTTCATGGAAAAACATCGAATGCGTGTAAACGGCCATCAACTTCGTGGTAAAGAGTCTAGCATTTCACCTGACCCGTCCACCTGTAAGATTGGCCTCACAAAATTCAGAATTCAAAAAACAAATCATGAAAGATTGAAGTAGGAAAGTAAACAGTGATAAAACCAATCTTGTATGCATGAGAAAGCAGTATATAGAAGAAAAAGACAAATAGAGAAGAAAGCATAGTAAAAGTTAATAATTTATAAACATTTGTGCCCTTTCGGAAAAAGGATTGCTCGAAGTCCGTGCCCCGGAAGTAGCAAAAAAAGAGGTTGTCATAATCAACAAAGTCATAAGGAATGGTTAATTATTATTTTTCCCCTGGTTCCCTTTCTTTCATAGATTATGGAATGCCCTTATTTGTTAGAATTAACTATCGATTTTAATTTTTTATCAGTACCTTGTTAAATTTTAGTGATACCACTGAATAAACTTCTCATCCTACATATATTGAGTGCTTAACTCTAATCCTTTATTTGCTAAACGAAATATTATTTTTGAACAATATCATCAATTATGAATTAGTAACACATTGAAGATCACCTAGAGGGGGGGTGAATAGGTGATGGCTAATCTAATGGTCGCTTAATGACAAATAATGCGGAATTAAAAACTATTATGACCTAATTAAACTTCTTAAACTAAACACCACATATAACACAAGAGTGTTGCCGAATTTCCCGTGAAGGGCTCTGGACAAACTCCTCTAGATTCCCCTAGATATGGGTTGAGGTGCCGCGTTGGCTCTCTTGGTTAAATACAAGTGTTAGCAAACAATCCCCAAGCATATAACAATTAAGCACACAAGTATATCAAGCATATAAAGATAAACACAATAATTGAATGCAAGATATAGACAAGAGACAAAGAGAGAGAGTGAGCAATCGCAAACACAAGGGATTTGTTTCGAGGTTCGAGCACACTTGCTCTACATCCCCGCCTTCGACACACGAAGGATTTCCACTATAATCGATCCCACCGGATCACTCGGTGCCGCAACACCTACAGCTCTCGGACTCCCTAGTCCGTACACACCACAAGCCCACCGGCTCGCCGAGGCCGCACCTCAAACAAAGAGTTCGCACCCGAACTCGAAACACCGAGTCCCCACTAGGACCCAAAACAATGCGAACACACACGTCCGCCTCCTCAAAGAACAACAAAAGAACTTTGGTGATCACAACTCTTGATCACCTAAAATCCTCTCACAATAACACCCCTATAGGTAGATTGAGCAATGGATAGCTCAAGTGTTTGTGAGGAAAACAAGGATAGAGATGGTGGAGGAAAACTCAAGAAAAATCTCTTTTAAACACTCTTGATAAACTCTCCTTTAGATTGGAAATATTTGCTCTAAAACAAGTAGAGAAAACCTCTTAAAAGAGTTGGGAAAACTGGTGAAAAATCCACTTGGAAATCTTATGGAAAACAGCCCCCAAATGCCCCATTTTATAGGGCTAGAAAAACTAGCCGTTGGAGGCCTGACAGAACTGTCGGTCGACCGTCCGGTCGACCGGCCAACGGTCATATTTCAGACCGTTGAGCCATCGGTCGACCGGTCGGTCGACCGAGGCCAGGATACAGAGAGAAGTCTCTCTGTCCGGTCGACCGGTCAGTCGACCGGGGCCTTTCCAGAGAGCAGAGCTCTCTGGACGGTCGACCGGGTCGGTCGACCGGCCTCCTGCCAGAACTGGGCGTGCACGTCTGTGCACGTCGGTCGACCGTGTCGGTCGGCCGACTTCAACTTCGGTCGACCGGTCGGTCGACCGACTGAAGCCTGGAAACAGAAATCAGGGATTTAAAACTAAGTCTTTTTGATTGAAATAAAATCCCATAAAATATAGAAAAAATCTACAAAAATAGTTTTGATATTTTACTTTGATAATCAAACATGCTTGACCAAAATCAAGACATGTTACAAACAAATTGAATAGTAACTTAGAAATTTTGGCTAAAAACGAAAACTGTATTTTCCAAAATTGGTTTTTTCAAAACTTCTCCAAATACAAAAACAAGATATTTTAAACTCTTTGAAGGCATAGGGTGTATGGATATGATCCACTACACAAAAATGATGAAATATCTATGTTTTTGACATTAAACACTAAACATGATTTTAGTTAAAACATATATTCTTGAATACCAAAAACCAAAACGGTATTTTTCAAAAAGAAAACTCTTTTGTATTTTTCCAAAATAAAAATTCTTTTTGAAAACTCATCTAAATCAAGAGTGTGTGTGTATATGGTAACTTGAGCAATCCACCAACTATTCTATCCTTTACATTTTAATCTAAAAATAAAATCTTATAAAAACAAACCTAGACTCAAGTCTTGATCTTGAAGATCTTCACTTGAAGTCTTCTTATCTTCTTGACTTGGTCCAAACTCGATCCAAAGAGCTAGACCCCTCTTGAGTACTTGATGTAGTCTTGATGCACAAGCTCTTGAATCAAACCGTGCTAGCTTCAAAATTTGACTTTAAATCTTTTGTTGAAGCTACACACCTACTAAGATCTTGATCATAAATCTGTCACTAAGTAAACACAAGATCATTAGTACTATAACTACATGAGTTGATCATCATCAAAATTAGAGTGATGGGCCTTCGGGCCAACAATCTCCCCTTTTTGATGATGACAAAACTCATGAAGTTATATATGCATGGATTAAAGTAAAGCTTCAAAGAAGCTCCCCCTTAACTCATGCATAACAAAAAATAATAAATATGCAATGAATGTACATAAACATGTATGCAAATGTATGGAGATAAAACAAATCAAATTCTTTTCTCCAATTTGCAAAACAAAACATATATGCATAAACACAAATACTACTCCCTCTTAAGCAAGGAAAACATGCATATATCTCAAATACTTCTCCCCCCTTTTGTCAATCATCAACAAAGGGGTTAAAGTAAAAACAAAACAAAGAAATTTTTCTCCCCCTTTTGTCCGAAACAAAGAACTAATGAAGGGGTAAACATAAATCAATCAATAAAGAATTATATGCGATATACATTCATGAAGAGGAAGACGCTAAGTTAGCTTCCCTACACATATGCATTACATGAAGAAGGGATGACAAGCCCCAATTCACATAACACATATTATGTAATGCATAAGAGGAGATATGAAGCTCCCCCTACACACGTGTATCACATAAAGAAGAGTTGTCAAGCTCCTCAATATACAATACACTCAACATGAATCTATATGTAGAAGAGATGTTAAGCTCTCCTTACATATAGGCAATACAACTCAAAAATATTTTGATTTTTCTTATATAAAACAAAATTTTAAATTTTCTCAATAAAATAAATCTGAGAAAAAATTATTTTCTTATCATAAACAACTTTGTGCTTTAAACATGTAAATCAATTTAACTCAAGCACAAATAACTCATATATATGTATGAAAAATGAGTATACCAATGTAAATTGATACATACATATATAGAAAACAAAATATGAGTGTATACAAAAATAGAGTCAAATTGATACCAATTGAAATGATTCAATGATACCAATTGAAACAATAATAGGATCATGTGTATAACTCATAAAACATTGAAGAATAAATAACTAGTTAAATTAATTTTTGAAAAACTAGTAAAGATCCTTCAAAAACATGAAACCAAGTTATATGTTTTTCATGAATCATACTAAATACACAAAAATTCAAGCACTCATGGTCCATAAAGCTCAAAAATAATCATGAAACAAGTCATGAATAAATAAATAAGGTGTGAGTGTTCAAAAATCATGTAACTAGCATTTTCATGAAAATAGTCAATGAAGCTCGAAATGATCAAAATAAATTATTCATTTTATTTAAAACATGAAAATCATTTTTATCAAAGCAAAACAAACTTCTAGGTATATGTATGATTTATCTAAATCTAACAATATGCATACATATCCCAAACATAAAAGAGTCTATTAAAGGTATTTGCATGAAGGCAAGAGACTCACAAAGGATATACATGTATATTTATTAGATTTGAATAAAAATGCATATACATGAAGTAAACATGAAAATAGGCAAAATAAGTATAAATGAAGGAATCATCAAAACTAGCCTATACATGTGCATAAAGTGAGTACAAATGAGCAATGAAGTGCAAACGTATATGAATCAAATGTTGCTCACTACTTGTACATGTATAAATCCAAGTTTTGATAAAAACTACATTTAAACTAGTATTTTTCACATGAAGCACAAAACCTAAAACATGACATGCTAAAATTATGATATGAATAAAAAGCATGTAAACAAATTAGGAGTTTAGAGATAGTTACCAACTCCAAAAAAATTATTCCAAATCTCCAAACATAGTGGTTATCCCACCAAAACTCCTTGATAGTGATGCATCCATATATGTGTCCATCAAGTCCAAGTGCATCACCATCAAGGCACCATCCCTTTCACGTCGTGTGAGAGCCCTCACCTACATCAAAAACACAAGGTGGGAGTTTTGGTACCCATTTTCTTTTGAGTCCTTGGGGTTAGTCTTGTAAGGAACCCAAAAATTTTTATTAGCAAAATTTAAAGCATTAATCTTGTCATAACAAAATTTTGCTAAATGGCCTTTGCGGCCACAATGTGTATAAGTGTACACTCTACTATGCACATGTGTATGAGGGTGATCGTGGCGTGCAAAGTGTGCATATACATGATGATGATGTGCATGAATGTGTGAAACTTGTTTCTTTTGAAACAAAGATTCCAACCTCTTATGATTGAATGCACATTTGCTCAAAGTTGAGCTCAAACAATCCATTTTATTTTTCAAAACTTTAATCTCACTATCATTAATGGTGGCATGTAAAGCATGGTGAGATTGTGAGACAATTTTCTTCTTTTTAGAAACATTTTCCTTTTCTTTTTCAAACATTTTTCTTTCAAAGAAGTGTTTTCATTAAAAGCGACTTCTTTTGTTTTTCCACCAAAACAATTTTATTTTTCAAAATAGTGTTTCCATCATATAAATCATTCAATTTGGACATTAGGGAAACATTCTCATTTTTCAAACATTCATTTTCTTTTCTAAACTTTTATTTTCTTTCTTAATCATGTCATATTTCTCAAGAAGGAGTTGACAAAAAGTGCTAAGCTCATCATATGACATGTTATCTTCATCTACCTCGGATCGGTAGTTACCTCAAGGGGGTATCCCCTTGGACCATATAGCACAAGTTGGAGACGTCACTTCCAACATCCGAATCACTCCCCGCATAATATTGTTCATTTTCGCCAAGTGAGGTGAGGGTGTTCCAAGCTACAAAAGCCGAATCAATGTTAGCAATCCTAGATAAATAAACATCATCTAGGCTACTATTCAAAGCATGTAGGGCTTTTGCATTAGCCTCAAGATTTTTGCCATTTAAACAATAAGAATCTTTAGTAGTGGCAAAATAAACATGAATTCCTAAGCTTTGAGGTATAAAGACATCTTAACCTTCCAAGTTTGGATGTTAAGGATGTCAAAGGTGGGAGGTGACATGAAATCCATGGTGTGTGTACAAAAAGATAGTGATTAGCCTAAAAAGAGGATCTTTAACTCTAGATTGTAAGACCCAAACTCAGAGCACTTGGCTCTGATACCAATTGAAGATCACCTAGAGGGGGGTGAATAGGTGATGGCTAATCTAATGGTCACTAATGACAAATAATGCGGAATTAAAAACTATTATGACCTAATTAAACTTCTTAAACTAAACACCACGTATAACTCTCTAGCCCGAGCAAGGTCAGCCCCTAACCTCTTGTGAAAAATTCTTCACCAACCGCCTCCTCTTGTGCTCGTTGGCTGACATGCGGAGCCCACAAACCAACACGCTTGCAGACGAGAAAACCTCGTCCCTTGGGTCCTTAACTGTGTAAAAAAATTCACCCAAAAATATATAGTCTATCTCTCATGGAGGGAGGCGCGGAGGTGGGCGAGGCTGGGAGAGGGGAGAGAGCAAGAGGGTTATTTTGGGAACATTTAAAAAAAAATTGTGCGAGTCTTAATTAATTTTTTAGGTGCATTAAACTGATATGTGCCTTAATCAATTCTGTGTGTGCTAATATCCGTGCCTAACTTCAACTCAAGCACAACATTTTCTTTGTTTGTGTGGAAAAAACAATAAAGCTTATATCAGAAAAACTACAAAAAGGAATAAAACAGAAAACAGAAATGGAAAAAGAGCACCGCAAGAGAAATATTATTGCCACTTATAGGCCTAATTAGTAAACTCTTTCTTCTCCCATGATTTACAAAAATCATCCTCAGACCATTACACATCTTGTGCAAGTGTCTTCTTGCATTTTTAATTCGAAGATTAAGTTTGTAATATTGACTTCTTGCATTTTTTTTTTTTAAATTTGAAAATCCTATTGCTCATGCATAATCTTTTACCTAAAACTCAGTACCTAACGCAAACTAGTGTTTTGCAAAGGTTGTTGAAGATAGAATAGGCATGAGAATGAAATGAACTCTTATTCACTCGAAATCGAAATCAAAATGAAACATGTTTCTCTAGGATTACCTTGAGATGATTATAAACACATGAGAAACAACTCATAATCTGTTAATTATAACACGATGAAAAAAATAAACAATAATAGACACGAACTTAAGCACAAATCATATGATCTTACAATTTCAACCATATTAGCCATAAATATGTAACACTGACCGTACTCATTAAATAACATGAAAATTACATTAACCACTTGAACATTTCTTGAAAAGAGTTTCCGCGTCCTCCATTGCCTCAAAGTATCTTTCAGCCCCAAAACAAAGTAGAAAACATCCATTTTCCAAGGTCTCAAGGCAAGTAGGCAAGAGCAGCGAACGGAAATCAAGATAGGTATAAATGACTCGCGGTAATCCAGCGCCAGAGCTGTAAATCCCAACTCAGCTCAAGATCCTTGGACCTTTCATTTCTGTAAAATTTGAAAATAATGCGTTAAAACGAAAACGAGGTTGTTCTCAATTAAAAAAGGAAATGGTGGGATGGTTTACTTCCAAAGTTCATGAAAAATATCCAAGCGCGTCTAAACGCTCATCTACTCTGTGGTAAAGAGTCTCGTATATCACCTGTTCAACCTGAGATTGGGCCCGCAGAAGTCTAGAATTCAAAATTTTAATCATGAAAAATTGCCAGTAGAAAAGAAAACAGTGCAAAAATTAGCCTTGTATTGCATGAGAAAGCAGCATATGAGAAGCAAAAAGCAAATAGAGAAAGGAAGCAAATGTCATTTAATAATTTATGAACATTTGTGAGCTGGTAGCAAACAGAGAGGTTGCCATAATCAAAACTGATTGAATAAAAAGGAATCGAAAAGCCAACCCCAAAGATTTTGGGGCAAAGACTTTGTTCGTGTTTGTTATTGAAGATTTGGCAAAGGCTTTGTGACTGTTATTGTTGTGAATACAACAACTAATCCCAAAGAGTTGCATTAATCCCAAAGAGTTGCATGCAATCAATCTAGGGCCCCCATTTAAGAGAGAGAATTCGCAATGAGCTCAACAAACATTTCTTTGTTACATTAACAATTGGCATGAATACTTTTGACTGCCTTGATCCCTGTTCGTTTAGGGCTTTTCCTTGATCATTGTTGCTCAATCAACTACAACCTCAAATTAAGAGTAATGCCAACTGTACCTCATTTACTTCATCAAAAATATAAATACAAGCACTTCCGCCATCTGCTTAAATATATATGGTATTCACAACCTTTATTTCCTTATGATATTGTTCAGCATGTTCCATAGACATTATTGCTAGTGCTGTCCAGCTCAAAGAGTTACCATTATTGTCTCTTTTTTCTTTATTTAAAATTTTTAAGTTGTTTCATTAAATTGTATCCATTTAATTCATCCTCTTCTTCTTTGTCTAGTCTTTTTTCCCCTCTAAATGGGGCCCGACCGGCTCCCCGAATAATTTGACAACATTTTAGAATCAGCTTTCAATTTGACTTAACCCTTCAACCATTTGGTCCAACTTTCTAGCCAAGACAAGAAAACAATAAACAAAACAAGAAAGAGGTTTGTTATAATCCCTAAAAAGCGACAAGGCAACCTCCAAATTCTCTTGGACTACGAAAGACATCCACAAAGAGACAAGGTGGTAAATTTTCTATATAAGAAGTGCATTTAACTCCGAGGCCAACAGAAGCCAATAGTCAACAAAGACATACAACAGATCACCTATTGCACAACACACACACACACACACACACACACACACACACACACACACAGAGATGCGTGCGTGTCAAAAGCATTTTCATCGAATTTTTCTCATTTTATTCTATAAAAGAAGCTAGCTATTTCATCATTACTTGCCAACTCTTGCCAAAATTTGGTCATTTGGTAAGAGTTAGCCGGAATTAGCTTAAATCTTGAGCCAACTCCACTGCCAAACAAGGTCCTAGAGTCTTAACGCTTGCCTCCGCCTTTCCACACAGGAAATAATCCCTTCTCTGGCCTATGTTAACTAAATAGAACATCATGGCAAATAGCAAGCAGTATGGGACTTCATCCTGAACATGCCAAGCAAGCGTGTTCATAACTATGGAAAATAAGGACTCAATATCAAACATTGATGCAAGTGTACAGTCAATCATTTTGTCTAACCCTGAACTGACCTGGTTCTAGTTACTACATCATACATGTCCTTAATCACATCAATATACTAATCACTTGGATCTTTCCTAAAACCTACAACATTTATCGCCCTATGAAAGAGATTCTTCCAGATCAATGAAAACTATATGCAGTCTCTTTTCTTCGCTCAATATCCCTTCTCTGGTGTTCAGTAACTATTAGAATATCATGGCAAATAGCATGCATTATGGGACTTCATCCTGAATATGCCTGACAAGTCAATCATTTGGTCTAACCCTGAATTGCCCTCGTTCTAGTTACTACATCATACATGTCCTTAATCCATCAATATAACTAACTACAAATCACTTGCATCTTTCCTAAAACCGACAACATTCTCTCCCTATGAAAGAGATTCTTCCAGATCAATGAAAACTATATGGAGAATCTTCTCTATATATCTCCCAATTCAGCGCTTTAAGCTTTGACCTCCTTTGTATAAAGAACAAAATTGACATTTAAAACCAAAATTTCTTTCCTTAGTCTTAATCAACTAAACTCTTACGAACTTCCATTGTATGGCTCATAAGCTTTTGATTCACTGGTAGTGTGAAAATAGGTACCAAGATGCTTCTCCTGGATGCATTAGGCACTTTATTAGTTTACAAAGTTTTTAGTGCACACAAGTCACATAATTCACTAATTAGCACTCAAAACTGATGACTCTGCAAATAGACAATGCCATCTCATTGAAACTTTTTGACACATTGTGCCTCAATGTGCAACCACTGACATTCCCTTGTCACTAATATTTTATCAAGGAGGTTGCATCTTCAAGACACTTGCTCTTCACAAGACAAATGTCTTAACCACGTTTTTACTCATGCAAATGTATCAGCCACATTTTTGGCACCTTTCTCAACTGTCAGTCCACTGCAAAAGTCTGCTCACATTCACGTGCATATCTTTAACATCAATTAAAATAGCATAGCACAAATAAGTAGTAACTATACTCAAGTGGTTTCAGGTGGAACCGTGTTGGCATAAATTCTATGCAGAAGCTTCAGCAACGGTTGAGGCAAACCAAAATTTGGACTCTTGATAGACATTATCTCTCTGATCATAGGTTTGTTCCGTTCAGAACCCGGCACATAATCAAAATAATACCGATCATCACACAGCCAATAATCTGCATCCAGGCAACAAAAATCTTAGCCCAAGCTTATTACATAGTGAGATCTACAAGTCAGTGTTTATATTCACAAAGCATATAAAAATTAAATAAACAGGAATACCAAACATATGGAAGAAGATGGACTAATCATCACTAACAATTTTGTCAAAAATATTTTGATTGAGTTAAAATCTCACAAAACAGCATGCAAGGCTGGTGGAAAATTTTGCACAGGACAGCTTTTTGACACGAGTATCCTGCCAGAAATAGAAGCCACTTGACCCAAGAGGACAGTAGGTAATATAGTGGAATCCATATGATGTTTGAGTGGCTGATGGATTCATCAACAACTGGCATGCATCATGGTTATGCAACGACATTTGATGTACTTGACGGAAGATCAAGATAACAATAATTTGACTTGGCGTGAGCATGGCAAACAGGAAGCACCCATTTAATGCAAGAAGAGAAATAATTAATATGATCATCAAAGCACTCCTACATGGTCCCCAAAAATGCCAGCAACATGGGTAGGTGAAGATTTGGACCGGGACAGGGTGTGTATCTAGGTCAGCATAAGTCTGAGTTGGCGGTTCATGTTATTGAATACCATTCTACGCAGATTATTTTTAGCTTATGCGGATGTACTTGGCGGAAGATCAAGATAATGTACTTGACTTAATGCCAAATTCACAATACGTTGAGACTTGGCGTGAGCGTGGCAAATGGGAAGCACCCAGTCAGTGCAGGAAGAGAAATTAATGTGCTCACTTCATACACTCTCATCAAAGCACTCGTACATGGGCCTCAAAAATGCCAGCAACATGGGTAGGTGGAGATTTGGACAAGTAGTAAACAGGAAAGGGCACATCTAGGTCAGCATATGTTTGAGTTGGTGGTTGATGTTATTGAATACACATTCTACAGAATACTTTTAGCTTATTGCTGCTGGCTCAATCTAAAACCAAGTAATAGGTGGTTGACACAGATTGGTCGCCGAGGATTCAAGGAACACTAAATTAACTTGGTAAAACTGTTAATTTACGCCCAAAAAAAAAAAAAGAAGTTGTGGCTAAAAGAGGTAAATACAGTTAAAACGGTTATTAGCAAACTATCAGAAGTTTCTAGTCATTGCAATTTATTGTTCAGTGCTTGGAATCAAGAAGAGCTTGAAAGTTACCTAAAGGAAGGACATCATGATAGTTGTGGCCCTTTGGAAGAAAACCGTAGAAGTAGAAGGTAATTAGATAAGATCCTGAAAATTTCCCATAGCTCATATAGCATTGCTGCCCTTTTCTACAAGGTCTTGATGCGACGAATTTCAAGGAGCCTGTTCCTTAAGTCACAATGAAGCACATGTGGGCATAGCTGCAAAAAATTACAGAGATAAACAATGCAAGAGAAATAATGATATGGTGCAAAGGTAAGTTTGTGACTATGAAAAGAATGAAACAACTTTTAACTTGCATTTTACACCCATTAAGGTTCACAAAGCTGAAGTTATGACCTAGTCACATGCACATTGTCTACATAGCCCTACAAAAGAAAAATATGCTACTCAAATTTGCACTCTCCAAAACCAAATTGCTCATGTATTTGCATAATTCCATCTACATAAATGCAGGAGAGAATGTGTGCAGGGCCGTCCCTTCAGCTAGATAACTTCTAGAAAATGTTGTTGACCCTAAGTTACCTTACATCAACACGAGACTAGCGTTTGCCCAAAAAATGGTGTATATCTAGTGCACAACAGTATGAGCAGGGTACTTAATGAGCATGATGAATTGGAATTTAACAAAGCACATTGTTTCACTCCATGAACAAACGTGGAGGGCAACGAAAAGTCCACACATACAACTTTTATACTGTCGAAAATATTTACATGCAAATATAACTCTACAAGGTAAATACTAGATTAAATCTAAAAAAGCACATTGTTCACTCCACGAGCCGACACTGAGGTCAATGGAAAATGCACACAGACAAACAGATAGAGTTGGATCCTTTGGAAGAATATGGAGATAAATTCTTCCCATTCAAACGTAATGTTAGACCACTCAAATTGAAGATCACGCAATTGTAGTTGGTCTATGTTGTAAAGAGTTCTTAAAATAAAAATTAAGTGTTTTAAATACTTTTTACATATCCATCAAATAGGCACAAAATGAACGGCTAAAATTGTGCGTTGGTTAGTTTGACGGTGTAGAATATTTGAAACCTAAGAAAAAATGGTGTGAGGGTTTTTAAATGTTTAGATGATGGTTAAGTAATCGGATAGAGAATTTGCATGCCCAAAATCATCGCTCAAGCAATATGTTACTTCCGGCCATCCATTTTTTGCCTACTTCATGTATGGGCAAGAAAACTACAGATCACTTGATTTTTGGTTTTTAGTCACTTTAAAAAATGTAGATTAATAACTTTAACGGAATGAATTTGGTATCTGAATGGCCCATCATTGAATTTGAGTAGGAAGGATTTGTGCTCAAATCCTTTGAAAGTAGACAAGTCTATCTCCACATACAAATTATTCAGCTTGTTGAAACATGTATGAAAATATAACTTTACAAGGTAAATATAGAAGCAAACAAATGCCTGAATTGCATGGGATGCAAAAACATCCTCATAATAGATCCCCCTGAAATATCAAAAGAAGAAAAGTTTGTAGTTCAGTCAGCAAACCGAGTGATTAAAGAATCCAGTAACGGAACAAGGCAAGCCTTCCACTTTCCATCAGGGAATAATATATGCATGCCGCAAGAATGCAACAGTTCCCAAGCCCACAGAAAATCGCCGAATGAAGATGGAAGATTAACCTTCTGAATTAAGGGCAGCAATATCTTATGCCGACTCTTCAACAGCTGAAAACGAAAGAGAAGAAAGTGGGCATCTCTCATGTGGGTGTCAATGGTCGAGGACATCGGTGGCGAGGACGTCAAAGGGCCGTGATGAGATAGATCCGGCTCTCAGATCTAGACGAACGGGGAGACAAAGTCGGTGGATCTGGTTGATGGTGGAGTTATTGTCGAAGACGAAGAGAGGTTCTAATATTGGACCTTCGGCGGGGATGATTGATGATGTAGATCGGGGTTATCAACGAGGGAGTTGTGTGGCCACATTCGAGGTTGTGTGGCCTTTGGATTCACGGTGAGGAAGGCAGGTCAACAGCGGTGAGGGAGATGTTGGCGGTGAAGAGTTGTAATGAAGAAGACGAGGGCCTCGTGGTGGTCTGCGGAGGATAATGGTAGAACAATAACAGTTTGGATTTTTTTATTATCTTTTTCCTTTTGATTTCTTTTTCCTTTTCTTTTCTTTTTTCAAAAACTAAACTTGAAGATGAAGAGCAAATCTAGGATTTTTTTTTTTAGATTTGTGGGAGGGAAGAAATTTTGTGGAGGACGAAAACAGCCGAAATTTAGCTCTAATACAAATTTGATGTGGGGCAGGTCATGTGAGATGATAAAAAGAGAAAATATAGAATTTGAAATAATACAGGAAAGAAGTGAGCCTAGATTTCACTACTCTCCTGGTACCCAATTGCCCGTGACAAGACGTGAGCCTAGATTTCATACTAGGATTGCCAAAAACTTAAAAAAAGCACGATTCTATCATAGTAGTAGTCGATCGATTCTCAAAAATGGCTCACTTTATCCTGTGTTCTAAGACCTTAGATGCGTCTCGAGTAGCCATCTTGTTCTTTGATAATTTCGACAAGTTGCATGGGATACCTAAAACCATGGTGTCCGATAGAGACGCTAAATTTTTAGCTGCTTCTGGAAAACACTTTGGCACAAGATGGGCACCCAACTTTCATCCACAAATAGATAGCCAAACTGAGGCGTAAACAGAATTCTAGGAAATCTTCTTAGGTGTCTAGTTGGGAAAATTTGAAAACTTGGGATCTTATTTTGCCTATGGCTGAATTTGCATATAATGGATCTGTCAATAGGACTACGAGTCTTAGTCCTTTTGAAATAGTAAATGGTTTTAAACCCAGGCAACCAGTTGACTTAATTCACATGGCTCATCATCATTCGAGGATATCCATGGTTCAAAGACTCGGCGAGTCGGAGACGAGTCGGCCGAGTCGTATCCGTCTCAGCCCATTCCGAGACGAGTCCGAGTCACGAGTCGGTCGACTCAACTCAGAGGAGACTGACTAGGCTGAGAATCGGAATTGACTCAATCGATTCGGCATTATGATGATAATTTTGTGCCTCATCGCAATTCAATATGAAATAACTACATTAGCATGTATTTATGAATGTAGTTTGTTCAATTTACTATATTGTGCATGTATTTTGATATGCTTCTACCGACGACACGTGTATTTATACTTTCGCTTTATGTTTAGTGTGCTAGGTGATATATTTTGGACATGTGATACATGAATATGGATGTCTACATTTTTTTAAGATTTATCGTGATTTTTTCAGAATTTTTTAGCTTTCTATGTAGTATTTTGCTCGTATCGCCCGATACCGATCCGAGTCACCGAGACCGATCCGTCTCAGTGCCCGCCGAGTCGGCGGCCGAGACCGCGACTGTGAACCATGAGGATATCAGACTCTGCATCAGCATTTGCATTTCATATACGTGCATTACATGAGGAGATCAGAGAAAATATAATGAAAAATAATGTTGATTATAAAGCTTCTGAAGATCTACATCACCGATTACGAACTTTTAATGTCGAAGATTATGTGATGATCCGCATGAGACCCGAACGATTTCCTCTGGGCACCGTGAAGAAATTACATGTGCGAAGCGCAGGGCTCTTCAAGATTCTCAAGAAAATCAATTCAAATGCTTATGTGGTGGATCTCCCACCAGACTTTGACATCAGTTGTACTTTTAATGTTGAGGACTTGGTTCCATATAGAGGTGCCTTTGATACCGCTTCTGACCCATTCGTCGATGAGCCAAGTCAAGACCTTTCTGAGAGCTCCCCACTACCTCCACTTCCCTCTAAACTGTCCTATACAACAAAAAATATAGATTCTATCTTGAATGATCACGTTATCTCTACTAGAGACAGAAGGACGCGACGCTCTCATTAAGTGGAAAGGAAAACATGATTCAGAAAATTCTTAAATTACTGAGGGAGACCTCGGAGTCTTGATCCTGATCGACTGGAGCGCTATCAGAGCCAGCAGCAATTCTGTCCCCCACACTCGACATGATCGAGTCCTTTCCACCCGGGGGGAATTGATGAGGACATCATGCCGCTTAGGGCCGATTTGATCGAGTATACTTCAAGAAGCGACGCAATGCAGTTCTTTGGTTTTAAATTAGTTTTGTTGCAGATTTATTTGTAGTAGATGTTTTTACGTTTTAACTTTATTTTCTGTAGTAGGTGTTCTTTAGTGAGCGTTTAGTACCACATCGGTTATTTCTCAGTAGTCCTCTTTTATAAAGCCTATATAAGGTCCCCTAGACTATTTCATTAGAATTATTGAATGATTAAAATTTTCTCAAATTATCTGGTTTAATTCTTGAGCTTATCTGCTCTCGAATTTTTGGTGAGAAGCCCGCGTAAGAGGTGAAAACCCGAAATCTTATCCTCTTTTAAATTTCAAATTTTGGTTACGATTTGAAGGTGATTGCGATCCAGGTGAGTTTTACATCAATTTAATTTGCCCTAAATTGATACGCTCTACTTGCCGGACTGGCGCATCTGTAGATCTACGTCGCACATGACCAAACTATCATAGGCGATTTTCTCTCATCTTCTCTTCTATAGAGGCTATACCTATCTTAGTACGAATATCCTTATTTCTCACCTTATCTCTCCGTGTGTTACAACACATTCAACAAAGCATGCGCATCTCTGCTACACTCATCTTCTAGGCATGATGTCTCTTTATAACCCAACATTTTATGCCATATAACAAAGCTGGCCTACTAACAATCCGATAAAACTTTTCCTTCAGCCATAACGGAATGTTACGATCATATAAAACACCTGTTGCGCTCTATTTCAACCAACCGGCTTGGATTCTATGGTTGACATAAGTATTGATTACCCCATCCTTTTGGATAACAAAACCCAAGTACTTAAAATGACTGCTCATCGGTATTTCATGATTTATTTATTGATATTTAAGAGAAACTTTTACAAATCTATCTATATAGTAACAAAGCATGCATGTAGACATGACATAATCAGATAATTAGTTTAAAGTAAATTCCAGTGAAAAAGAAAAATTGCAAGCGGTAAAATTCAGGGAAAACACCACCTTTTCCAGGATTTGGCGACGTTTCAATTCTACATGTCGGTGGTTGGAAGCGACAGCAAGATTTTTATTCACAGAAATTGGAAGCCCATATTCATATTCATATTCATATTCATATTCTTCTTCTTCAACGCTCTCCTTCGACTTCTTGTTATCTTTCACCAGATCGTCTTCTTCTTGGCTTAGAATCATATAGCGACTACCATGTTCATTACTCTCCTTCGAAGAAGTTGCGCTGCTGTCAATCTTCTTCTTCGAATTGAGCGTCACATATGACATCGTCAGGTCAAGGAAATGGGATGAAAACCTTTTGATGATGATATTGGGGATCTCAGAATTATCCGATGGATTGGTGTCTGGGGAGGGAGGGAGATCCGATGGATTGGTGGCGAGAGGGGGATCCGATCGGGGGGGAAGTTACTTTTTTGGGGCAAAGCTTCAAGAGGTGGAGGGAAGAAAACCTACCCCCACGTCGAGCGGGTTAATAGAAAGATTGGCTTTTTTTCACGGGCTTTCCACGGAAAAAGCTAAAAGGAAAAAGAAAAAAAAAGAAAAAAATGAACTAGGAGGAGCCATCTAATTGCAACGTTGGTAATTTCAACAGGCTCTTTATGTAAAAATAGAGCATCTCGATTCGGGTCGAATTCAAACTTAGGGGTAATGTCAAAAAATATGGCGACCTTTTCGCCAAAAATCCCTCAAAACTCCTCTCCTTCAACCTCATCAAACTTATTTCCTTCCAAAATCCCATCCCCACTTTCCTCCCTCAAAACTCAGTCATACACCCACCAAGTCCCCTGCAAATTTGTAAATCTCCTAATGGTGGCTCAGTTTGCAATCCATATGGGGTCCCAACAATGAAATAATTAATTGGAGGTGGAGGGGACAATGGAGGGCTAAGGGAGAGAAGGGCGGTCCGCGGCCGAAGGGGAGCTGTGGAGGGTTGAGGGGGTGGAGGAGAGCTGTGGAGGGTTTAGGGGGTGGAGGGAGGAGGTGGAGGGGTGGAGGGGTGGTGGAGAGTGGGGTTGCCACAGAGGGGGAGTGGTGGAGAGTTGAGGGAGTAAAGGGGTTGAGGGGGGCGGTGAAAGGTGGGGTCGTCGTCGAGGGGGAGCAGTAGAGGGTTAAAGGGAGGGGGTGGTGCCAATGGGGAGCGAGAGGAAGTGGTTGTTGGCGGTGCCAAGAAGGGTGAGGGGAGAGGAGGTTGAGAGGGAGAGGAGGGCGACGACGATGATGAGGGATGAGAAAATGTGGCCGCTGGAGCCGCCACATGCGAAGGCGATGCGAACAATGGAGGCGAGGGAGGCTTCGACGGGGGAGAGAAAAGGAGGAGAGTAAAGCAAACATTGAGTTTGAGAAAAAAGGGGGAGGGAAGGGGGAATGCAATTCAGAAAATAAACATCCACGCTTAACCTTTTGCCAAAAACCATATGTTTCCAATAATTCATCTTTGCTTTTGTAACAAATATGTTGTAATGTTCTTAAACACTCAACTTTCTTATCTGCATCACAAATCTACCACCGAGACATTACTTTAATGATATGTAATATGTGTGATATAACCTATCGATAGCTATAAAAAATATATGCCTGGCATTATATAGCTTAAAATGCAACTCAATTTTGTAAGATGGGGATGATCTAGTTTATAACTACTTCTCTTGTTTTAGGGCGCTTGCCTAGCCAACAATTCCTTCTGGCTCTGCCCAAATTTATTATTACATTTTTTGCTATGTACAAATCACTTCTCCGCCTCCAAAAAACATTTTTGAAAAAAAATTTCCTCTTCCTCCATTGCATCAAAATATCTTTCAGCTTCCGAAACAAATTTTCCAAGGCCTTCTAAGGCAAGTAGGCAAGAGCGGCGAACAGTGGTTGTCTCCTTGTACTTTTTTGTGGAAAATTTGAAAATAGTGTTAAAAAAATCAAGCAAATTCTCAGTTAAAAAAAAGAACATGTGGTTTTTGCATTGGGATGATTTACTTCCAAAGTCCATAAAGAATATATCGTGCTTCTAAAAAGTCACTATTGTGTGGTAAAAGAGCCTCTTATTTCATCTGTTCAACCTGTGAGATTTGGTCCACAGATTCAGAATTCAAAAAAAATAACCCATGAAAGATTATTTGGTCCACACTTTTTGAAACATTTAATTGCCATAAAGTATCTTTCAGTATCTTAAAAAAAAAAGTAGAAAACGTTTTTTCGAGGGCTCAAGACAAGTAAGCAAGAGCGTGAACGGTGGTCAAGATCCATCTGTAATCCAAAACAGGTATAAATCCTAGCTCAACTCAAAATCGACATTTCTTCCCTGTAAAATTTGAAAATAATGTGTTAAAAAGAACAAGTTCTCAGTTAAAGAGAGAAACATGGGATGATTTACTTCCAAGTTTCATGGAAAAACATCCAATACGTGTAAACGGCCATCAACTTCGTGGTAAAGAGTTTAACATTTCACCTGACCCGTCACCTCACAAAATTCAGAATTAAAAAAACAAATTATGAAAGATTGAAGTAGGATAGTAAACAGTGATAAAACCAATCTTATATTGCATGAGAAAGCAGTATATATAAGAAAAAAAAAGCAAATAGAGAAAGGAAGCATAGTAAAAGTTAATAATTTATAAACATTTGTGCGCAAGTAGCAAACAAAGAGGTTGCCATAATCAACAAAGTCACAAGGAATGGTTAATTATTATTTTTTCCCCTGGTTCCCTTCCTTTCATATATTATGAATGCCCTTATTTGTTGGAATTAACTATCGGTTTTAATTTTTATCAGTACCTTGTTAAATTTTAGTGATACAACTGAATAAACTTCTCATCCTACATATATTGAGTGCTTAACTCTAATCCTTTATTTGCTAAAAGAAATATTATTTTTAAACGATACCATCAAATATGAATTAGTAACACATTCATAATAAATTTAATAACAATAAAAAACATTTTGAAAATGAAGTAGCTTTTATTATAAACTTAATGTAAATCATTATTTTCTAAAATTTTTTATAAAGATGAAGTATGTTACTCCCATTTTAACAAAGACTAATTATTTATAAGATCACTTTAATATTAGATTATTTCATATATAATTCAACCCAATCTATATATTTACATGAGTCAAATATACATATAATTAATAAAAACATATACATATATAGCTAGGTTCTTTGGTTGGCTAGATTTTGGATAATTGTTATGGTCGATTTTTCATATCTGTTTCCGTGTCCACAACACCTTACTAATCATCAGAGCTCAAAAGTTTATACTGCTCCACGACATACAAACATTTATAATTGGAAGTTTGACATTAGTCAATTGTTAATAGAGTTTCACACGACAATTTGGCAGTATATGGTGAAAACTTTCAATAAAACTAATAACTTAATAAGAATAGAGGTCTAACCTATTAGTGATATATTTGACCTGAGTCTTAAGTAGATTAAGTAATAAATATAAACACAAAAGAGAGATTATAGAGATAATTCTTATAATTTTCTTATAGTAATAAAAGAATTTCCTCTACGTGTATAATGGTCTTTAACTCCACCTTGGTAATCCTGATTCCCTCAACCCCTTTTATTTTTCCTTTTTATCATTTAAGAATACCGAATATTAATGTAATTCAACCCGACAGACTTGATTTAATAATTATACTTCACACATATTTTACTTGTTTCAGGATAGTGACTACAGCAGTCCATCCAATGTACTTGCACAAAAGATAATCTTGAAAACTACAGGTCCGAAAAACGCACTATTTACTCAACTCTCTTAACAATTCCACAAACTCTGCAAAAAGAAAGATATGATAAGATGGGAGCTCTTACACTTGAATACGCTTGATTATAACTTTTATAACGGTATAAAGAATTATATGCATATTTACATTTCTCTTTATGAATTATAATTAGACAAATATTTTCTTACGTTGTGGTTATCTAGACAAGTTTAGATGTGTTCGGTGTATCGAGTTGATGACTACGAAACAAGTTAAAGAGAGTAATGGATTGTTAACAAACTTCACCAATCTGATCACATTTTCCTTTTCGGAATTTGCTTTTCATTAGGTATTTTTTCTTTTTATTAGAACCTGTGTAAATTCCGAATCAGATAAAATATGATTAGATTAGTGAAGTTTGTTAGGCAATCCATTATTCTTTTCAACTTGTTTCGTAATAATTAACTCGATACACCAAACACATTAAGCTTCTATAGATAAGCACAACATAAGAAAATATTAGTCTAATTATAATTTATAAAGAGAAATATAAATATAAATATAATTCTTTATACCGTTATAAAAGACATAATCAAGCGTATTAAAGTGGAAGAGCTCTTATCTTATCATATCTTCATTTTTACAGAGTTTGTGAAATTATTGAAAGAGTTGAGTAAATAGTGGCTCTTTCGGATCTGCGGTCTTTAAGAGCATTTTTTATGCAAGTATATTAAATGGACTGCGTAAGCACTATTCTGAAACAAGTATGTGCGAAGTATAATTATTGAATGAAGTATGTAAGGTTGAATTATATAAATATTCGGTATTCTTACATGATAAAAAGAAAAAAGAAAAAATGGTTGAGAGAATCAGGACTATCAAGATAGAGTTAAAGACCAGACCATTATTTATCTAGAGGAAATTCTTTTATTACAATTAGAAAATTAGAAGAATTTTCTCTATCATCTTTTTTTTGTGTTTATTTTTATTCCTATATATACTTCAGACTCAGTTCAAATACATCACGAATATGTTAGACCTCTATTCTTATTAAGTTATTGGTTTTATTGTAAGCTTTCACTATATACTGTCAAATTACCGTGTGAAACTCTATCAATAATTAACTTATATTAACGTCCAATTATAAATGTCTGTACTTCATGGAACAGTATAAACTTTTAAGCTCTAGTATTAGTAAGGTATTGTAGACACGGAAACAAACACAGAAAATCGATTACAAAAATTATCTAAAATCCAGCCAGCCAGAAGGACCTAGCTATATATGTATATATTTTTATTTATTATATGTTTATTTGACTTATGTAAATATATAAATTGGGTTGAATTATATATTAAATAATATAATATTAAAATAATCTTATAAATAATTAGTCTTTATCAAAATGGGAGTAAAATACTTAATCTTAAACAAAATTTTTAGAAAATAATGATTTACTTTAAGTTCATAATAAAAGCTACTTCATTTTTAACATATTTTTTATTTTTATTAAATTTATTAGTAATCTGTTACTAATACATATTTGATAGTATCGTCCAAGTATAATATTTCTTTTAGCAAATAAACGATTAGAGTTGAGCACTCAATATATATAGGATGAGAGGTTTATTCAGTGACCTTATTAAAATTTAATAAGGTACTGATAAAAAATTAAAACCGATAGTTAATTCCAACAAATAAGGGCATTCTATAATATATGAAAGATGGAAAACAGAGAAAAAATAATAATTAACCATTCCTTATGACTTTGTTCATTATGACAACCTTTTTGTTTACTACTTACGCACAATGTTCATAAATCATTAATTCCACTATGCTTCCTTTCTCTATTTACTTTTTTACTTCTCCTATATGTTGTTTTCTTATGTAATATAAGGTTGGTTTTATCACTGTTTACTTTCCTACTTTAATCTTTCATAAGTTATCTTTTGAATTCTGAATTTTGTGAGGCCAATCTCACAGGGGTCAGGTGAAATGCGAGACTCTTTACCCCGAAGTTATGGTCCTTTACACCTTTAACTGATAACTTGTTCTTCTTTTAACACATTATTTTCAAATTTTACAGGGAAGAAATGTTAAAGGATCTTGAGTTGACCTGGAATTTACACCTGCTTTGGATTACCACAAGTCAGATGAATCTTGACCACCGTTAACGCTCTTGCCTACTTGCCTTGAGCCCTCGGAAAAACATTGTTTTCTACTTTCTTTCAGATACTGAAAGATACTTTATGGCAATTGAATGTTCTAAAAAGTGTCAACTGGAATATTACAAAAAGATTTTGTTAGTCAATTTTGATATTTTTATATTTTTTTCATTACAATTTAAGTAATTTTTAAAGTATATATGTTACTTTAAACCTTCAAGGGAAATCAATTAAGCTGGGTAAGAAATTTTTCAACAACCCTTGAGTTTTCCAACAAGCTATACTAGGAAACATTGAATAGTTAAAGAGTCTCAATTTTCTTCTTCATTAGAATTGGATTGGCGAGCCAGTCTATGTAAAGAGTCTCTCGGATGAAGCCAGCCTTGAGAAGGCGGTCAAGTTCATCGTTTAGGGCTCGAAGACATTCTGCAATTATCTTCTACAGCTTCTTCACTGGTTTGGCCTCGGGGAGGGTAGACAGCTTGTGGCAGATGACAAAGGGATCCACCCTGGGCATATCAGTCGGGGACCACAAGAACATATCAAGATTTTCAGACAGGAACTCCTTGAATTGATCCTTTTCTTGCCTATTCGGAGAACTCACTCTAGATGACAACGGTCTGCATGAAACAGCTTAGCTACCTCCTATGAAATGTTGTCAGAAGTTTTTGACTCAGAGGAAGAGTCTGAGCTTTCGCCACACTCTGATTGCTATTGAGTAGCAATCTGCTTTAGCTTCTTTCTCTTGGGGAGGTGCTCCTCAGAGACTGCCTTCACAGTCTTTGATTTTTAGCCCGACTTCTTCTGAACGACAGCGGAGATAGTCCTAACCGCGACCTGATCTCTTCTAATGTCGACCATCCCAGTTGGAGTGAGTATTGCACCATCTAGTGATAGGTGGACGGTACATCCTTCATCAGGTGGAGCAAGGGTCTCCCGAGTATTGGATTATGGGGGGGTTCCACGTCCACTACGTAGAACTCAGTGATGACGTTGCAGGGGTCCGCGCAAACTGAGAGCCAAATTGCACCCGAAGAGTGCGTCTCGTTCCCGTCAAACCCATATAAGTGAGATTGGGTTTGAGGGTTGATCATGCTCGAGCTGTTTCTGGAGTGTCCTCCATCCTGTCTAGGGTGCCTCAGTATAGGATGTTGACAGATCGACCAGGAGCATAGACATTGGTAGTTGACGATGATCATAATGACAATCAAAGCATCATTATGCGGGGTGCAAAGTCGATGTGTTGAGTCTGAAAACAAGATTGGCTTGCTCTGAGCCAATAGTGGGCCAGTTAGCACCGTGGGATACTTGCTTCTGCGAGCCTCATTGATGTAGATGGCCTTTCTGGAGAGGTGGCGCCTTCGATCGGGGAGGTGACAAAAATGGCACAAACTTCCCGATATTAAATGGCCTGGCCCTCTTGTTATGATACGACCTCGGGGGCACCCGTCTTCACCTTGGTCTCCGAGGGCACCAGGGGTTGAGGATAAATTTCTGAAGATGGCCCCGATTCACCAGTTCCTGGAGTATACTCCGGAGAGAGCGGCAGTCTACGGTACGATGGCCAATGCCATCGTGAAAAGCGTAACACTCCCCTGCTCCTGATCCCTTCAGGTTGAAGGGGAGCGGCCTCGGGTGCTTGACAAACTCCTGGCCCTTGATGGCATTGTATCCACAGATACTTTGAACGGAGTGAAGTTGGCTTCATTCCCGTGGTCCTTGGCGATGTTCCGAGCAGGCTTGTTGACAACTTTGATCGACTAGCTCGGGGTCTTCTTCCGAGGAATAGGTTGCGCTTTCATTTCTCCACTTCACCCTCTTGCTTGGGAGTGCGGTTAGCAGAGCTTCGGGTAGCATTCTCAATTTGTATATACTTTTGGGTGCAAGTGAGAATGTCCCTCATCTTGGTGACCTTGTGTTCCACTAGGTGCTTGTAGAAAGAGTGGGTGACTTGTCGCCCACTGATAAATGTGGCGACAGCCACGTCGTCATTGCAGTTATACCCAGAGCCGTTTGGCTCTAAAAATAACTGACATACTTCTTGAATCTCTCCCTAGGCTTCATCATGATGGTGAGGAGGTGGTTGTTCTTCTACAGCTCCCATCGGGATGGTACTGGTGGCAGAAGGCAAGCTTCATCTCCTCGAAGCTCCAGAGAGATTGTCTCGGGAGTGTAAACCAGTCATAGGCAGTAACTTGAGACTGGACGGGAACACCTGACTCAGGAGCAAGCCATCGTGAGAGTGGACCGCCATCTTGTCCTAGTGTTGCCGAAGGTGTTGGATGGGGTCGATCGCTTCAGACAAGCACTCGAAGCTCGTTATCATGAATTTCTTCGAGAATGGTGAGAAGTCTTCTCAGAGAGCGGAGAGTCGAATGTGCTCAACTCTCAAGGCTCTGTCTCCTTCTAGAGAAGTTGACTTACCTTCTCAACCTGTTTCCGGACGATCTCCTCGATGTACTCCACACCATGAGCCTTCAGGGCCCTGCGCGATCCAAAGTTCTCAAAGTGCTGACTGCCACTTGGGGAGAGTGATCTCTAGTGCCTCTGATTGCTCTCGGTGTGGGTGGCCCGAGTAGTACTGGTGGCGGAGACAGAGGAGTGTGACCTTCTATCCCTTGGTTCCTTATGGATTGTGATATACAAAGGATCTCCATCTCAGGGATCAGCTGGTTGTGGAGGTGGGCCGATGCTTCTCTTTCAAAGGTAGCCTTCTCACGATCACGAGCCACCTCCGCCTGCTATTTATCCATCTGCTTCTGAAGGTCAGAAAGCATTCGGATGAGTTAATTTTCGGGAAAATACCCCTACCCTGAGGGTAGTAGACGGGGAAGACTGTCCTTGCCAACATCTCCAATGCGGACGTCAAGATTAGCAGGATGTCGATCAGAAACCCTGTGCCTCCCGCGGTGGTTGACCGAGCTTTTGAGCCTGTTGTGGTAGTGGCAAGGGAAGTGTTCCTCCTTAATAGGCCAATATGACTTCAGAGACACTTTTGAGAAGGGGAAGGGTTTGGAATTAGGAGAATTTTGAGCGTAAACTCAGAGATCTCAATGAAAGCACCAAAATATAAAGATAAATTCTTCGGAAAATTTATCTACGCTCAAATTATAGACTGAGATATAAATCAAACACAGACAACAAAGAATTACGTGGAAAACCCGATGAGGAAAAAACCACGAAACAAATAGAAAGAGAGATATTCCACTAAATCAAAGAGATTATAAAGTGTTCTCAACATTTTATTACAAGTTTAATTCTCTAGGGGTCCTCTTGTATAAAAGAGGAAGAAATCAACTTTATAGTTGACGGTTCATGAGCTGAGTCGTGGTCTCTGAGATTTCCGCCTCTGGATCAGCTCACGATCTAGCGGTATGTAACGCCCCAACCGTAATCGGTTGAGTGATGCATGATCTTTGGAGATCATCTCGGTTGGCGTGGAGTAAGGATCAAATCCGCATCAATAGCCCTGCATGCCATGTTTTTGTAACCGTTCAGTTAGTCAGGTGGTCGGGTGAGATCTGTTTGATGAGACCGAACCTGTAACTCCATGATATGCAAGATTTGCTAGGTGTTGCAATCTCGCAGGGGTCATAATTTTGACCGCTACAAATATTTAAAACAAAAAATCATATTTTGAATAGAATTTGTGTTTCTAAAATTATGAGTTTTGATTTTATTAGTTACTAATCACAGTCTAGGTTTATTCTCGGCTATATTCACTCTGATTTTAGTTCAAGGTGAAATAGAGTTTTCCCCCCTTTGCCTTTCACTTAAGTCAAAAGTTTTTACTAATTCCATATGAGAAAGATTGTGTAATCAAATAAAAAGTTATTATTTTTATTTACCTTTCACCTATATCAAAACCATCGCAAGTTTTTCTACAATTTAGATGTATAGTATTGGAGCTTAAGTAAAAATAAAATATATTAAACTATTGAATATTTTGTAATTTAAAAAATTTATTAAACAGGGTCTTTTGTTGTATACGTCTGAATTATATTCTGTGTGGGGATTATGTTGTTAATTTGGAATCATCACTAAAGAAGGCGCAAAAGAAAATTCTGTAATGAAAAAAAACTTTTAATCTATAATGAGATTAAAAGAGTGTAAACATACCCTAATTTAAAGTCGAGAATACTGCCTGCTCTTAAAAAGGACATGATATGCAGGCTAACATATATGTATAACTTATCTAATTCTCTTTTGTGTAAATATCAAGGCTTTTTGAGGCTCTAATATCTAACTAACTGATCCTTAGATTTGTTAGTATATAAAAATTTAATTATTTATATATATTTTTTATAACTTACCTACTATCTTTCGTAGATATACCAAGCTTGCTTGGGCCAATGTACCTAGCTAATCAATACCTAGGTTCATTGAATTTTTTTTTAGATATACATATATATACTCTATATTTAAAATATGTTAGCCTATCCTCATCATCCCAAGCATAAAATTCATGTGTAAGTGTATGAAGAATGCATAATAATGCACACAAAATCAAGATTGTGTTTTATTTTCAAATTTGTCATTTCTATGTCAAGAATTAAAGATTCTATCAAATCAATTATTCTATCAAAAAAATTTCAAACTTTATTGGTCACTCCCTTAATTCCTAAAAATCTAGTTAAACTTGTTGCAAATATTTTTTATTTTTATTTTTATTTTTTAGAAAATAAGTAAAAGAAAAAATAAAGAAAAGAAAAACAGTTCTAAAAACAATGATGACTTCTTCTTCTTATGCAAGTCCTTAACCAACTTATATGTCTTCTTTAAACCTTTCCAAATCATAGACATGAATTCCCCATTATCTTGAAGTGGCTCTTGTTCGAAAAATTGATCATCCTCATTGTCTTCTACAGAAGACTCCAATGGTATAATATGAATGTCGGCATGAGCCATTTCTTCAATCCAATCAATTTGTAAAGAATCAAAGTATAGTGCAGTTTTACTCTCAAGTGCAGTCATCACTCTTCATGATACACATCATTATATTCATCAGCATGCATCCAACTTCTACAATTTTGGATAACAAGAATAGGCAAAGGAAATGTAATTTTGTGTTTCTTAGCTGGCCTAAGCTTCACATTGCAAATCATATTCAACAATTGAAAACAATGTAAAATTGTTGATTTTTAGTCATCAAAACGTTCACAATATGGATACTTGATTATAAAAAGTTGTCATGTGTGAAACTCCAAGTACATTAGTGCTTAACCACCTACAAGTTGCATGAACATTACAATAAATCGTTTTTCAATTTCTCCATGTTTTGCCACTATACAATTTACACCATCAAACTCATGTATTCATCCAAACCCACATGAATTTTATTTAATTCTAAAGTAAGAGGGATTCTAGTCAAATCCGATAAAAGTTGCAAATCAACAACCTTCATCTCTCCTCTCCAATTAATATTAATTTTATGGGCATGGTGGTCAATGTCATCATAGGTGAAAGTATTGTAGAATTTCTTTGCCAAATTAGGAATATAGTGGTCTATACTACCCTGATGGATCAAATAACCCTAATTCTTATTTATTATTTCATCCAGAAAATACGCGCCAGAAGCTTGAAAAATAGGAAAAAAATTCTTTTCTGCTATAAATTTAGTCATGGTGTGAAAGCAGAAAGTTTAACTGAAAGAAGATGGAAGATTTTACAGTACTCAAAAAAATTGGGTTCAGATGCTGACAAAGGACGGCGAAATCGTTGTTTTGACGGCCGATGCGCCGTGAATTTGCCTTTCCCCACTTATAACTTGGCCACGCATTGCAGTTTCTTCATTCCTCATGCTTCTGGAACTTCTGGATTTAGGCTTTGATCTCCGTAGTGATGTGAAAAAAAAAGGGATAATGTTAGCTTACATAGACTTTTTATAAACTTCTTGGAAAAGACACCTACTTCACTTCAGCTTTGCAAATCAATCTAAAATTCAAACTCAAAATTTACTTCCCACATACCTAAACTAAACCAGGTCCTCATGCTTGAAAAAATTAGAACCATAATTTTTGAAATCTACCCAAAAATCAAGAAAAACTTCTTTTATATTCAAAATTCCATGGTTTGCCATATGAATTTAAATAATCAAAGTGAATATTTCCAAAAACCGGTAAAACTTCTTTGCTCACGTGTGCAAAGTCTGATTTCCATAAGATTTTGTTAAGACGGCGGATTCGCCTTATAAATGGTGGATTCGCCATTCTTTTCTGCTCAGTTGTTTTTTGATTTGGGCTCTATCTTTCATATATGGTTTGGTTCTGTATGCGTATCTATATCAAAAATAATAGTCAGTAAAGGCAGGGGAATATTAAAAATAAAACTAACTAAATAAAAAAACTAGGTCAGAAATCTTGAGTTGCCTCCCAATAAGCACTTTAAGTTATAGTTATTAGCTAGATTTTCTCTGATTTGATCATCCAACAATGCTTAATTTAAAAGAGATCTCATGCTTGCTTAAATCCCCTTTCATATATGGCTTCAATCGTTGACCATTGATCTTAAACGATTTTTACTTTTTGTTGCTAATTTCCACCGCTTCATGTGAAAAAACTTGATTAATTACGAACGGTCTCGACCATCTCGAACACAGCTTACCGAGAAATAATTGAAGACGAGAACTGTATAAAAGAACTCATTGGCCTTTCACAAATTCTCATCTTACTATATGTTTATCGTGCCATGCTTTGGTTCTCTCCCTGTAGAGTGGGGCATTTTCATTCGCGTTGTTCCTAAACTCATCCATCTCATTGAGTTGTAGAATCCTTCTCTCCCTTTTTGTGGATCGAAATTTAAAAACATTGTCGCCCAATATGCTCTATGCTCAAGTTTAATAGGAAGATGACAAGCCTTCTCATAAACTAAACGGTAAGAAGACATACCTATAGGTGTTCTGTAGGCTGTCCAATATGCCCACAAAGCGTCCTGAAGCCTCATTGCCCAATCCTTCCTTGATTGGCTTTACCATTTTCTCCAAGGTTCTTTTTGACTCTCTATTGGACACCTTCACTTGTCCACTTGTTTGAGGATGGTATGGGGTTGCTACACGATGTTTGACTCCATATTTGCTTAATAATGAATCAAATTGACAATTACAAAAATGCTTACCTCCATCACTGATAATAGCTCATTGTGTTCCAAACCTAATAAATATGTTCTTCTTCAAAAACTTTACCACCACCTTGGCTCATTAGTAGGCAAAGCCACGACTTCCACCCACTTTGGAACATAATCTACTGTCACAAGGATGTATTAATTGGAGCAGGAGGGTAGGAAAAGTCATATAAAATCTATGCCCCAAATATCAAACAATTCCACTTCAAGGATATTGTTTAATGGCATCTCAGTTTTTCTTGATTTATTTGGCAAGCATTGCAAGTTTCAACAAAGTCATGTGCATCTTTAAATAAAGTAGGCCAATAAAAATCACATTGAAGTAACTTTGGCATTGTTCTTGTGGGTCTAAAGTGTCCACCAACCTCCCTCATGTGGCAATGGTAAAGAATACTCCCCATCTCCTTCCAGTATGCATCTTCTAACAATTTGATAGGCACGATGCTTGTAAAGCAAAGAGTCTTCTAATTGGTAATAATTTTCGTCGGAGATGAATTTCTTCTTCCTTTGATATGATAACTCGGAAGGGATTATACAACATACCAAATAATTTACTTTGTCAGTATACCATGGTGTTGTGAAAATCTCGCTGGCATATAGGAACTCATCTGGGAAAGAATCATCAATTGGGCTCTCCATTGGCTTCTCTTCTCCTTCTTCCTTTATCCTTGAAAGGTGATCAACCACAAAATTCTCCACCCCTTTTTTATCTCGTATCTCCACGTCAAACGCTTGAAGTAACCACACCCACCGAATCAACATCGGCTTTGCTTCGTTCTTCTTTAGCAAGTACTTGAGGGCCGAGTGATCGGTGATTATAAATACCTTGGCTCCAATTAAGTATGGTCAAATTTGTCAAAGGAGAATACCGTTACAAGTAGTTATTTTTCCATAGTGGTGTAATTCTGTTGTACGCCGTTCAAGGTGCAGATTGCATAGTAGATCACTTGAAAATCCATGCCTCATCTTTGCCCAAAACAACTCCTAGGGAAAAATCACTTGCATCACACATAAGCTCAAAAGGCAAGTTCCAATCTGGTACCACAATAATTGATGCAGTCGTAAGCTTCTTCTTTAGCGTCTCGAATACCTGCAAGTAATCTTGAAAAAAATCAAAAGGCACATCTTTCATTAATAAATTGCTCAAAAGTTTAGCGATTTTGGAAAAGTCCCTTTTAAAAGGGCGATATAATCCGACGTGTCCAAGGAAACTTCTTACGGCCTTTAGATTAGATGGTAACTTATCAGTAAACTCCACTTTAATTTTATCCAACTCTATTCTTTTTTCCGAAATCCTATGGCAAAGTACAATTCCTTCTTGGACCATAATGTGACATTTCTCCCAATTGAGCATCAAATTTTTGTCTCCTTGTAATGTTGTAAAAGAAGATTCAAGTTAGACAAACATATATCAAAAGAAGATACAAAAACAGAAAAATCATCCATAAAACCTCCAATGAATTTCTCTACCATGTCATCAAATATAGCTAATATGCAACTTTGGAAAGTGGTTGGTGCATTACATAGACCAAAAGACATTCTCCTATATGCAAAGTGTCATATGGATATGTGAACGTTGTTATTTTTTTTATCCTCCGAGGCTATTACAATTTGATTATACCCAGAATATCCATCCAAAAAGCAATAAAAAGCATATCCTGCAAGCCTTTCTAGTATTTGATCTATAAATAGAAGTGGAAAGTGATATTTTCTAGTGGCTTGATTAAGTTTTATATAGTCCACACAAACTCTCCATCTTGTGGTTGTTCTTGGAATAAATTCATTGTTATCATTTTTTACCACAATTATATCTCCTTTCTTAGGCACTACTTGTACTGGACTTACCCATGCACTATCAGAAATAGGGTAAATAATACCTGTATAGAGCAACTTAAAGACTTCTTTTCTTACCACCTCCTGCAATACCGGATTTAAGCGATATTGTGGTTGAATAGTAGGTTTGAAGCTCTCCTCCATCAAGATATTGTGCATGCAAATTGAGAAGCTTATAGCTTTGATATTTGCCTCAGTCCATCCCACCGTTGCATTGTGATCCCATAGTACCCTCAATATTTTTTTTCTCCGTTCCTGTCAAAGATGAGGATAAAATGACTGAAAGTATTGAATTATCTCCTAAAAATGCATGTAGGTACAAGGGTAGCTCTTTAAGCTCAAACTTCAATGGTTCTTGTATGGAAGGCACTAGTGTAGATGGAAGATGTGTTAGCTCCATGAAATTCTCCTTCTAAGAGAATACTGTCATGGCCTCCAAATAATTCACGCACTCCCCCTCGCATGGTCTTCCATTGTGTTGGTATTGGAGTGGATGATATAAGCTTCCAATGCTAATGTGGGATATCCTTCTCTAAATGTCTCCATCGTTAACTTATCCATAATATAAATATGGAAGCAATCTTCATTGTCCATTAGGTACTCCGTTGCTTCGAAGATGTTGAAAGTTACTTCATCGTCCTGCACACGAAGAGTCAATTTGCCCTATTGGATGTTAATCAATGTTTTACCCATAGCTAAGAAGGGTTTTCCTAAGATAAGTTGTACTTTCTTACCTTCCTCCAATGTCGATGTTAATGAAATCTGCTGGTAAGTAGAGCTTGTCTACTTTCACGAGTATGGCCTCAATCACTCCACATAGTTATTTAATGGATCTGTCCGCCAATTGGAGTGACATTGTAGTTCGTGTTACTTCTCCTACGCCAAGTTTCCTGAAAACAGATAGAGATGAGATTTATGATAGCTCCAAGATCACATAAAGCTTTTTCAAAATAACAATTTTCTATTGTGCAGGGTATAGAAAAACCCCTTGGATCCTTTAGCTTAGGATAGTTTATTTAACAGAATTGTGCTACACTCATTGAGCATCAGTGTCTCATGATCCTCCAACTTCCGTTTATTTCTAAAAATTTCTTTCATGAATTTCCCATACTTCGGCGTTCGTGCTAAAGCATCTGCAAAATGTATATTAATATGTAATTTCTTAAACATGTTCATGAATTGAGAGAAGTGCTTATTTGTGCTTTGTTTCCTCAGCCTCTGAGAAAAAGGAACAGGTGGAACATATGGCTTCACTAGAATATTCTGTACAGTCTTTGGCTCTTGCTTCAGCTTCTAGATGACGGAGTAACCGTTCAGACGGTGGATTCGCCGTCCTCTAGTCTCTGCCATCTTCTATCTTTCTCTGGTCATATTTATTGCTTAACCTAAACTCTTTTGCACACTGCATCAGTGCTTTTTGACTGTTCTTGCTCCAGTTGCCTTTCGCTCCTCAAAGTTATTGAGCTCGCTTATTCTTTTGGATTCAGCTCATGTTGCTCGGCAATGATCCCTGGGTCTGTTGGTTAACAGGTCAGCAATCTGGCCCATCTTAACTTCAAGATCATGTATAGATGTTGTGTTCATTTGGTATTGAGCTCTGTTTGTTGCTAGTAGTGTCACTGCTCCTTCCAAGCTCGGTTTCCTCTCCATCTGTTGTTGGCGTTGATGTTGCTATTGTTGTCATGTTGGCTGAAAGTTCATCTTCATGTTGTTCCCCTACGATAAATTTAGGTGGTTCTTCCATCTTGAATTGTACATGTTGGAGTAGAGGTTATATGGCCTTTGGTAGTTGTTGATGTAATTGGCTAGCTCATTTTGCTCATAGGCGAAATTGTTTCTAGCTTGACAATTGTTATTCTCATGACCCCCTCCACAAAATGACAAGATGAGTTTGTTTAGATTGAACTTACAGTGGTTGCTCCAAGTTTCTCTGTGATCACTGCTAGTTGTGCTTGGATTGCAGATAGAGCATTGAGTTCATGTACACCTGCGATCTTTGTTGGCCCCCTTGTTGATTGTCATTGGTAATGATTTGACAACATCTCATCAAGTAACTCGCGAGCCTCTTCTCGGTTCTTTCTCATCAATGCTCCGCCTGTAACATCCGGTATAGCATAATTTCAGATTATTATTCCTAACCAACAATGAGTGAAAATTTTTATTATAATTATCCAATTAGTCTTGGGACTTAATAAGTGAAAATTTCATGTTATAAGTGTATTCTCATATATTAAATTTGTATATATACACCATATATATACACACATTACATCATCCAAAGTATGAATACATGGTGTTATATTACATTAGTGGTATTGGGTAGAAACCAAGGCAACCCCCACCATGAGAATTTTATTTTATTTTTGGACTTAGTGGAGGAGGGTAGGTGAATAAATAAGCGTTAAGATCCTCTTGAATTTGGGGGAAGGCAATTGGATGGATGGATGGTGTTGAGGCAAACTTGTAATATAGTATAGAATGGATCTCAAAGGGGGCTAAATATAGTTCTTCTTCATCCTCTCCCTAGAAGAGATCTCTCCATGGCCAAGCCCTAAAAAACCCAAAACCATATCCCATCTCAACCTCACTCTTTCTCAATCTCTCTCCCCCTACTACTCTCTCACTCTCTCCCTTTCTAGTGGTGCGGCAGCAGCACACTACTGCACCAGTGGCGGCGACGGCGGCGGCCAGCAGGGTGGCCAGGCGGTGAGGGAGTACCTTGTTTTTTTTCAGATTTAGAATTAATTTTAAATTTTCAGATCTTGTTTTATTTTCAGATTTAGATCATGTTAGATCTTAATTCATTCTTGGTAATTGCTCTTTTTTCCTCTTGGGTTATTTCATCCTCTTCTCTTTGTCTAGTCTTTTTTCCCCTCTAAATGGGGCCCGGCCGGCTCCACGAATAATTTGACAACATTTTAGAACCGGCTTTAAATTTGACTTCAACCCGTTAACCATTTGGTGCAACTTTCTAGCAAAGACAAGAAAACAATAAACAAAACAAGAAAGAGGTTTGTTATAATCCCTAAAAAGCGACAAGGCAACCTCCAAATTCTCTTGGACCACGAAAGACATCCCCAAGGAGACAAGGTTGTAAATTTTCTATATAAGAAGTGCATTTAACTCCGAGGCCAACAGAAGCCAAGAGTCGACAAAGACATACAATAGATCACCTATTGCACAACACACACACACACACACACACACACACAGAGAGAGAGAGAGAGAGAGATGCGTGTCAAAAGCATTTTCATCGAATTTTTCTCATTTTATTCTATAAAAGAAGCTAGCTATTTCATCATTACTTGCCAACTCTTGCCAAAATTTGGTCGTTTGGTAAGAGTTAGCCGGAATTAGCTTAATTCTTGAGGCCACTCCACTGCCAAACAAGGTCCTAGAGTCTTAACGCTTGCCGCCGCCTTTCCACATAGGAAATAATCCCTTCTCTGGTCCATGTTAACTAAATAGAACATCATGGCAAATAGCAAGCAGTAAGGAACTTCATCCTGAATATGCCCAGCAAGTGTGTTCATAACTATGGAAAATAAGGACTCAATGTCAAACATTGATGCAAGTGTACAGTCAATCATTTTGTCTAACCCTGAACTGACCTCGTTCTAGTTACTACATCATACATGTCCTTAATCACATCAATAACTAATCACTTGGATCTTTCCTAAAACCTACAAAATTTATCTCCCTATGAACGAGATTCTTCCAGATCAACGAAAACTATATGCAGTCTCTTTTCTTCGCTCAATATCCCTTCTCTGGTGTTCATTAACTATTAGAATATCATGGCAAATAGCATGCATTATGGGACTTCATCCTGAATATGCCTAGCAAGTCAATCATTTTGTCTAACCCTGAATTGCCCTCGTTCTAGTCACTACATCATACATGTCCTTACTCCATCAATATAACTAACTACAAATCACTTGCATCTTTCCTAAAACCGACAACATTCTCTCCCTACGAAAGAGATTCTTTCAGATCAATGAAAACTATATGGAGAATCTTCTCCATATATCTCCCAATTCAGCGCTTTAAGCTTTGACCTCCCTTGTGTAAAGAACAAAATTGACAATTTAAAACCAAAATTTCTTTCCTTGGTCTTAATCAACTAAACTCTTACGAACTTCCATTGTATGGCTCATAAGCTTTTGATTCACTGGTAGTGTGAAAATAGGTAGAAAGATGCTTCTCCTGGATGCATTAGGCACTTTATTAGTTTACAAAGATTTTAGTGCACACAAGTCACATAATTCACTAGTTAGCACCCAAAACTGATGATTCCGCAAATAGACAATGGCATCTCATTGAAACTTTTTGACACATTGTACCTCAATGTGCGACCACTGACATTCCCTTGTCACTAATATTTTATCAAGGAGGTTGCATCTTCAAGACACTTGCTGTTCACAAGACAAATGTCTTAACCACGTTTTTACTCATGCAAATGTATCAGCCACATTTTTGGCACCTTTCTCAACTATCAGTCCACTGCAAAAGTCTGCTCACATTCACGTGCATATCTTTAGCATCAATTAAAATAGCATAGCACATATAAGTAGTAACTATACTTACAGTGGTTTCAGGTGGAACCGTGTTGGCATGCATTCTATGCAGAAGCTTCAGCAACGGTTGAGGCAAACCAAAATTTGGACTCTTGACAGACATTATCTCTCTGATCATCGATTTGTTCCATTCAGAACCCGGCACATAATCAAAATAACATCGATCATCACACAGCCAATAATCTGTATCCAGGCGACAAAAATCTTAGCCCAAGCTTATTACATAGTGAGATCTACAAGTCAGTGTTTATATTCACAAAGCATATAAAAAATAAATAAACAGGAATACCAAACATATGGAAGAAGATGGACTAATCATCACTAACAATTTAGTCAAAAATATTTTGGTTGAGTTAAAATCTCACAAAACAGCATGCAAGGCTGTTGGAAAAATTTGCACAGGACAGCTTTTTGACACGAGTATCCTGCCAGAAATAGAAGCCACTTGACCCAAGAGGACAGTAGGTAATATAGTGGAATCGATTTGATGTTTGAGTGGCTGATGGATTCATCATCAACTGGCATGCATCATGGTTATGAAACGACATTTGATGTACTTGACGGAAGATCAAGAAAATACCAAATTCACAATAATTTGACTTGGCGTGAGCATGGCAAACGGGAAGCACCCATTTAGTGCAAGAAGAGAAATAATTAATATGATCATTCACTCTCATCAAAGCACTCCTACATGGTCCCCAAAAATGCCAGCAACATGGGTAGGTGGAGATTTGGACCGGGACAGGGTGCGTATCTAGGTCAGCATAAGTTTGAGTTGGTGGTTGATGTTATTTAATACCATTCTACACAGATTATTTTTAGCTTATGCGGATGTACTTGGCGGAAGATCAAGATAATGTACTTGACTTAATGCCAAATTCACAATACGTTGAGACTTGGCGTGAGCGTGGCAAATGGAAAGCACCCAGTCAGTGCAGGAAGAGAAATTAATGTGCTCACTTCATACACTCTCATCAAAGCACTCGTACATGGGCCCCAAAAATGCCAGCAACATGGGTAGGTGGAGATTTGGACAAGTAGAAACCAGGAAAGGGCGTATCGAGGTCAGCATATGTTTGAGTTGGTGGTTGATGTTATTGAATACACATTTCTACAGAATACTTTTAGCTTATTGCTGCTGGCTTAATCTAAAACCAAGTAATAGGTGGTTGACAAGATTGGTTGCCGAGGATTCGAGGAACACTAAACGAACTTGGTAAAGCTGTTAATTTGCAAAAAAAAAAAAAAAGAGTTGTGGCTAAAAGAGGTAAATACAGTTAAAACGGTTATTAGCAAACTATCAGACGTTTCTAGTCATTGCAATTTATTGTTCAGTGCTTGGAATCAAGAAGAGCTTGAAAGTTACCTAAAGGAAGGACATCATGATAGTTGTGGCCCTTTGGAAGAAAACCGTAGAAGGTAATTAGATAAGATCCTGAAAATTTCCCATAGCTCATATAGCACTGCTGCCCTTTTCTACAAGGTCTTGATGCGACGAATTTCAAGGAGTCTGTTCCCAAGTCACAATGAAGCACATGTGGGCATAGCTGCAAAAAATTACAGAGATAAACAATGCAAAAGAAATAATGATATGGTGCAAAGGTAAGTTTGTGACTATGAAAAGAATGAAACAACTTTTAACTTGCATCTTACACCCCATTAAGGTTCACAAAGCTGCAGTTATGGCCTAGTCACTTGCACATTGTCTACACAACCCTACAAAAGAAAAATATGCTACTCAAATTTGCACTCTCCAAAACCAAATTGTTCATGTATTTGCATAACTCCATCTACATAAATGCAGGAGAGAATGTGTGCAGGGCTGTCCCTTCAACTAGATAACTTCTAGAAAATGTTGTTGACCCTAAGTTACCTTACATCAACACAAGACTAGCTTTTGCACTAAAAATCTAGTGCACAACAGTATGAGCAGGATACTTAATGAGCATGATGAATTGGAATTTAACAAAGCACATGGTTTCGCTCCATGAAAAAACGTGGAGGGCAACGAAAAGTGCACACATACAACTTTTAAACTGTTGAAAATATTTACATGCAAATATAACTCTACAAGGTAAATACTAGATTAAATCTGAAAAAGCACATTGTTCGCTCCACGAGTCGACACTGAGGCCAATGGAAAATGCACACAGACAAAGAGATAGAGTTGGATCCTTTGGAAGAATATGGAGATAAATCCTTCCCATTCAAACTTAATGTTAGACCACTCAAATTGAAGATCACTCAATTGTAGTTGGTCTATGTTGTAAAGAGTTCTTAAAATAAAAATTAAGTGTTTTAAATACTTTTTACCTATCCATCAAATAGGTACAAAATGAATGGCTAAAATTGTGAGTTGGTTAGTTTGACGGTGTAAAATATTTGAAACCTAAGAAAAAAATGGTGTGAGAGGGTTTTTAAATGTTTAGATGATGGTTAAATAATCGGATAGACAATTTGCATGCCCAAAATCATCGATCAAGCAATATGTTACTTCCGCCGTCCATTTTTTGCCTACTTCATGGAAGTGGAATAGATCCTAACAGTCATACATATGCCATTACTTAATGAAAAGTCATACTTAATTTGTTACATTTTAAATTTCATGTGAAAAAAATGGTACAAAGACATTCCTTTCCTATATATTGATTTACAGACTCGACCAGAAAAAATGCTGAGATTCTGGCCAAAACCAATTAAAATTGTGGCTCTATAAATAAATTTCTACATCACCACGAAGACAAAAAGGACAAACTGGAACACCATGCATGTAGAACACAGTAATTATACTAGTTTTTAAATTATACTATAATAAAAGTCAAAGGTGAATAATGATGAGAGCGAGTATGACCGTAAAAGGGAAGTAAACATGTTTTGATATTAACAAAAATTGTGAAGCAATCAAGTTCAAGACGAAAAAGAAAAATTCTAGATGACATGCTATGAATTTGTTAATGCAAGGCCCATAATTATTTGGAGGTGAATACCTACATGGAATACATGGGATACAAACAATCTTCGACCCTACAGCTAAGACATGGGGATCGCCTCCCAAGCAAAATATAACTACTACAGGTAGGGCTATAAATGGTACCCGGAAACCTGATAACATGATCCGACCGTTTACATATTTAACGGGTTTGGATCTAAAAAGTTAAGACCCGAATTCTTATCGGGTCGGGTTCGGGCATGATACTTTCAAACCCGCAACCCAATAACAAACCCGAAAAGAGAATAAATGTTATAAAATGAAATTCACCATAATACATTTCACTATATTTAAATTGATAAAATTATATAAATGAGAACTTAATGATATTATTATAAAAATAAAATATGTAGGTTTTCAATTTACATCTAAAAAAATTGAAATTCACTTTAAAAAATAACTTTAATTGAAATTTGAATATAACTATTTAAAATCCGAATCCGACCCGAAACCGATAAGAAATAAGAGATTCTAACCCGAACCCGAATCCTTATCGGGTTCGGGTTCGGGTTCGGATATGGCATGGATCCGACCCGAACCCAACCCTCACACCCCTAACTACAGGTGAAAGATTGTCATTTGTCATATCAAGCGAATTATGTATAACCAATGGCATAGCTGGAGTTTTAAACTCGGAGGGGCACACTTTCATGTACCAACCTAAATCTGATTAGAAAATAAAAGAAAAAAAACTATTTATAACATTTATATCTTTAAATTAAAATTTCATAATACTAGTTCAAAATTAATAATATGTTAAAAAATTTAAATTATTAATCTATTCTAAATGCCTTCAGAATTTATCTCCCTTACTTTTCAAGTAGAGTAAAATGTACATGTTTATTATTATAATTCTTAAATTATTCTTAATATATAATCCACCTTTATTGTTGAACACTTGATTTATAAATAGTTTATCTTTTCTAGTAAATTTATTGTTTTCCTTTCCTTTTTTATTTGCATTTTTCTTTTATTTCCCTTTATTTTATTTTTGTCATGTGTTAAACGCTCTCTTAAATTAATAAAAAGTTTTGAGAGAAATAAGAGAAAAAGTACAAAAAAATTAAACTTATTATTTTGAATTAATAAAGTGCTTTGTTGGGAAAATAGGGTTAAAAAATTAAAAAAACAATTAGAAAGAAAATAATCATATATTTTATTAACAACACAACAACATCTAAGCCATTTGTTCCACGTACTTGGGGTAGGCTACATGAACCAAAAGAGAATTACACCGGATGGGGCGCATGGATCAGCTTTCTCCACTCATTCTTATAAAGCAATATGCCATCATTAAGACCTTTAACCTCTATATCTTGTCGTATCACATCCATCCATGTTTTCTTCGGTCTCCCATTCGCTCTTTTAACTTGCCTAATTTGATACTCTAACGCATCTGTAGGTCTACGTCGCACATGATCAAATCATCGTAGCGTCATCTTCTCTTCTATAAGGGCTACGCCTATCTTACTACGAATATCCTCATTTCTCACCTTATCTCTGCCACTTGTGTATAACATGAAGCATCAATTTCCAATATTATGCATGCGTATGATCATTACTATTGTAAGAAACTTACAGATGAAAATTAACTTATTGTTGCCACCCATTCGTAAGATAAATACATAATGTAAAGCATCAATTTCCAATGTTATTCATGCGTACGATCACTACTATTGTAAGAAACTTACAGATGAAGATTAACTAATTGTTTCCCCCCATTAGTAAAATAAAAACATAATGTTGATAAGAATAGAGCAAAATGCAATATAATAGCTTTCAGTATAAAAAAGGAACCATTGTTAGTGGCATTGTCATGTTGTCCCGATGAAGTAGACATCTTAAAAATATTATGACTCATTTGGAAGCCCCATAGAACCGACATAATTATTTCAAGTATTACAATTTAGTTTGGAAGGTTAAAATCTTCACACAAGTAAATGTAATCGTTGAGCTAAAAAATGTTAGCTTATATCATAAGTCAGCTATTGGGTTGCATTTCAAATGCCCACATCTGGCATGATTGTTTCAAGTATTATAATTTAATTCTCGATTTATACAATAAATCTTCCCCTAGAGTCACCACGATAATTCAGTGATCCTTAATAAGAGTTGCCTTGTCAAGCGTATTTCGGCTTGCATCAATTAAATCCTTCATCTCATAAAGCGAGAGGCGGGGGGAATCCCCTTGTCCATCCTAGAAATTTGCTTTGTATGTACCTTAGCTATTATATCTTGGAATGACGATTTTTTTCATTTTTGTTTTGTGTATTTGTGGGGAGTGCTTGGAGCACGTTTCGTTTGGGTGGGGGTCGCTGTATATCCACAAATAGGCTTTATCAATATTTTGTAGCATCTAAAAGTGGGCAATTTTTTCTTGAGACTTAAGAACTCATTGAAAGTATTTATAGTTGTCACAAGATCTCAAGACATGAAAAGAAATTCTAGAGGCATGGAAAATAAGCATTATGATAAGCGCAATCCAAGGACCAATGCTAGACATGCAAACAATGTGACGCCGACCCTTTATTCACCACCGAAGTTTTAAAAAAATGTAATAAGATACAATCAATCAGTGTCGACACTTTAATCATGGGAGGATTTAAGGCCGATAAGTACAAGATAAATGACCCCCCACCCAAATTCCTACATATACGCCAAAGATTTTGCCCCATCTTTCATATAAGAAAGGAATATTATTTTAGCTCAAGAAACTCCCCCGCCCCAGACCCCTTGGTATTCTTATAAAAATACCTCACCTGTCAAATAAGAAAATTTCTTTATTAGGCCCAAGAAAATATCTGCACGTACCTCCACAATTGCAACTATTCATCCAGAATCAAATGAACAAATGCAAATTTGGGAAAGTCCAAAGGTTTTAGACAGGACAAAGGTAACGAGGGCATGCAGGGGCGGTCGCCCCACGCCCTTGAGTTTTCAAAAATTTCATAAATTAGCATATTTTTATTTGCTAATCTCCCCCCTTCAATTAGAGCTTCCTAATATTTAGCTTTACAAAAAGAAGAAACTTTCTAAAACCTCTATTGTGTGATTTATGAGGTGTATGGTATTATAGAATTAGTACAGATGCTTCCTCATTTAAGCCGAAATATTAGGAATAGGCATGTAAAAGTCCAATATGAGATTTGAACGCATAAATCATCATTTCATTATAAGAAAAACACAACTAAGAAAATAAGTATTTAACAAATCACTCAAATGTCAAATAAGTTTTTCACATGTGCTTTACTCATCCACCAGTTGTTCATCACCTTTACTTATCTCCTGGCCTAAATTTATTTGTTTTTATCTATTTTTACAAATTAAATTTTTTTACTATTTTTGTAGACAGGTTATCGAAGAATTAAAAAACATTTTGATTGAAAAAAGAATACGTGAACAAAAACATCTAATTAGTTATGTTATGTGTCGATCAACTATTATTATTCTTATTATAATTTTTATGATAACTTTGAACTCTCTGCGAATTTACACTTCAATGCAATCGAGTTGTTACAAACTACTTATGAAAGAGATTAATTCTATAAAACTATAAGAGAGTTTAAATATATTATTATTAATTATTTTTAATGAATATTACAATAATAATTGGGTTGCAAAGTTTTTGTTGAACTAAATTTAGCACTTTTAGGATTTAGTTATTTCATTTTTGTACTCTTTTTCTTTCAATTTTTATACTCGTCCCATGTGAATGATTCTTGGCTCCGTCTCTGGTTTTAGGAATCTTTAAGTTTCTTAGTATTCTATTTCTTAATATTTAATGAGATACTTTCGTGTTTCTACTTGAACAAAAAATAACAAGAAAAATAAAAAGAAAAATAAAAGAGAACAGAGTCGAAAGAAAAAAGAAGAGAGCAAAAAAAAAAAAGAAGTTGGTGCTTTTGGAAAACCCATGAATTATGTTTGCATGTTTTGTTATTTTATTTCTCTTCAGTTGTAAAATAATCTAGAACTTTATTTTTCTTATTTTGGGAATAGTATATTTGCAACTGCAATTGGTAATTCTCTTCTAATTAGTATCAAGATAATAAAGTAACAAGCTAGTAGGCATTTTACAGGTTATTTTATTCCACATCATTTACAATAAAATGATAGTATATGCTATATTAAAACTTGAGTATCTATTTTTTGTGAATATGAAATGAATAATACATTATGCTTAAATTTAGATATTCGTAAAGTATTTTTGAATTTGAACAATAAGGTTTTACTCTCTATTATGAATATCTTTTTAATTTATAATACTATCTTTTGTATGTTATTTCCCTTACCTGTCAAATAATCCTAAACTCTAATATCCTAATGGATCTCCCCGACCCAAAGAAAAAGATATGACCCCAAAATGCATCAGCCAAATAAAAAATAACTTAGGAAAATAAGCACTCCACTGAAAATTAACAATGCGGTAATAATGCAACATGGATGGATTTTAAAATAAAATGGAGGTGATAAAATTTCTTTATAGACAATGGTTTGTCAAGCTATACCTTCTTCGTCTTGAGAATGTACGGATCATTGGGTGAACAAGCCTGCCATTCCTCGCACCATGGAAGTTTTGGGCACTCCAAGAAACGTTTAATATACAGTGTAAAAGTAATATCCTTCCTCTTGTCCTGTTTCCTTTGAATAGCTGCATTCATCTCCTTCTACTGTTGAAAGAGATCACAAAAACTAATAAGTGTTTTCTTCAATATTTTACTTGTCGGACACATTACAAAGATTCGGAACAGCAAGTCATCTTAGTTTCATATTCATCTTGGTGAGATCATATTAACAGACCGCTAACATATTAATATTCGTCTCAGTTCAAAAAAAAATCTCTTTTTCTGTTCCTCCTCATAACTCAATATATCATGATTTATTTATTGATATTTAAGAGAGAAACTTTTACAAATCTATCTATCTAGTAACAAAGCATGCATGTAGACATGACATAATCAGATAATTAATTTAAAGTAAATTCCAGTGAAAAAAAAATTGCAAGTGGTAAAACTCAGGCAAAACAGCACCTTTTCCAGGATTCGGCGACGTTTCAATTCTACATGTCGGTGGTTGGAAGCGACAGCAAGATATCTATTAACAGAAATTGGAAGCCCATATTCATATTCATATTCTTCTTCTTCTTCTTCTTCTTCTTCAACGCTCTCCTTCGACTTCTTGTTAACCTTCACCAGATCGTCTTCTTCTTCTTGACTTAGAATCATATAGCGACTACCATGTTCATCACCCTCCTTCGAAGAAGTCGCGCTGCTGTCAAACTTTTATTGATTACAGGTCCATCCAATATACTTACACAAAATATGCTCTTTAAGATTGCAGATCCGAAAGAGCCATATTTACTCAACTCTCTCAACAATACCACAAACTCTGTAAAAAGGAAGATATGATAAAGATAAGAGCTCTTCCACTTAAATATACTTAATTATATCTTTTATAACGGTATAAAAAATTATATGCATATTTATATTTCTATTTGTGAATTATAATTAAACTAATATTTTCTTATGTTGTGGTTATCTAGACAAGCTTAAATATGTTCGGTGCATCGAGTTAATGACTACAAAACAAATTGAAGAGAGTAATGAATTGCCTAACAAATTTTACCAATCTAATCACATTTTGTTTGGTTCGGAATTTGCTTTTCATTAGGTATCTTTTCTTTTTATTAGGAACCTGTGCAAATTTCGAATCAAGTAAAATGTGATTAAATTAATGAAGTCTGTTAGACAATCTATTACTCTCTTCAACTTGTTTCATAGTCATCAACTCGATACACCGAACACATTTAAGATTGTCTAGGTAACCACAACATAAGAAAATATTAGTCTAATTATAATTCATAAAAAGAAATATAAATATGCATATAATTTTTTATACCATTATAAAAAATATAATTAAGCGTATATAAGTGGAAGAGTTCATATCTTATCATATCTTCCTTTTTACAGAGTTTGTGAAATTTTTAAGAGAGTTAAGTAAATAGCGACTCTTTCGGATCTGCAGTCTTTAAGAGTATCTTTTTTGCAAGTATATTAAATAGACTGATGTATGCACTATCCTGAAACAAGTAAAGTATGTGTGAAGTATAATTATTGAATTAAGTTTATAGAGTTGAACTATATAAATATTCGGTATTCTATATGACAAAAAGGAAAAAAAATTGAGAAAATCAAGATTACCAAGGTGGAGTTAAAGACCATTATATACCTAGAAGAAATTTTTTATTAATAATTAGAAAATTATAAGAATTTTACTATAATCTCTCTTTTGTGTTTATGTTTATTCCTATGTTTACTTGAGAAATACATAACGAATAGGTTAGACCTCTATTCTTATTAAGATATTGGTTTTTTTTAAAACTTTTACTATAATTCCATTCTTATTAATATATTGGTTTTTTTTAAAACTTTTACTATAATTCCAAATTGCCGTGTGAAACTCTATCAACAATTGACTTATACCAATTTCCAATTATAAATGTTTATATTTCGTGAAGCAGTATAAACTTTTGAGGTCTAGTTATTAATAAGGTGTTTTAGATACGAAAACAGACACGGAGAATCGATTTAAACAATTATCCAGCCAGGTAAAAGGACCTAGCTATATGTGTATATATTTCTATTAATTGTCTATTTGACTTATGTAAATATATATATTTGGTTGAATTATATATGAAATAATCTAATATTAAAGTGATCTTATAAATAATTAGTTTTTGTCAAAATGGGAGTAACATACTTTATCTTAAACAGAATATAATTTTTAGAAAATAATGATTTACATTAATTTCATAATAAAAGTTACTTCTTTTCAACATATTTTTTATTGTGATTAAATTTATTAGTAATGTTTACTAATGCATATTTGATGGAAGGGCAGAGCTACAAAGAGTGTTAATATACCTTAATTTAAAGTCGAGAATACTGCCTGCTCTTAAAAAGGACATGACACGGCGACTGCAGGGAATCACCGCTGAACACGCCTTTCTTTGCGATTGGCATTTCCAGATCTGGAAACAATCAGGTGCTGATGATAATTATATGGCCTTTGGAAAGGAGGAGGAGACATAGACGGAGAGTAGTTCAACAGATCGGGGAAGAGAGTTGAGATGTTGATATCATGATTCTTGGATCCCACAAGACGAGAGGGAGAGTGAGGGAGAGGAGACGGAGTGAGGGGGAGAGGAGGAAGAGATGGCATCCAATATTAATATTATTAATATCCGTGCAATGGACCCACCAAAAATTCCACTCAATTCATTCTTATCTGGATTCGGCCCACCACTCACATGGAGTCGGCTGACATGTCAGTATCCTCTTTGACCGGTTCCCTTGTTTCAATTGCGAGCTAACTCGAATCTTTTCAGAACTGAATCTTTACAGAACTGAATTTTATCCCAATGCAACATCTCAAATGCAAGAGAATAGAGAAGACCTGAATCTTTTCAGAACTGTAGGATTGCGAGCCAGACTTGTCTTGTAGAGCTTCGGATGATAAGCATGAGGACATGAAAGCCCTAACCTCAACCCCATTCTTCCTTCATTGACAATTGCGGCTAGAAATCCTACAAAAACCCCAATTCAAATTTAAATTCAAAGCACATTCATCCAAAATCTTGAAAAAAAATTGAAAAGCAACAAGTACAATATCAAAGGAAAAATGAAATCTCAGGAAAAAAAATTGAAACAAAATAATAAGAGAGAATCAGAGAGTTGAGAGGATTAAAATCAGACCTTGTTGTTCTGAAGAGAAGGCGAGAGCGCGAGCAAGGGTGGGGAGAAGGTGGAGGAGAGTGGGAGGGGGCCAAGAAGAGATCGGATCTGCGAGGAAGGCGAGGACGAGGCCGAGATTATGATCTGATGACCGGCAAGCGGATCGTCGCCGCCGACAGATCTGATGAGAGGCGGCGAGGAGAGAGTGAGGCGAGATCGAGAGAGTGGGGTGAGGGTTAACTTGTTAAGGTATTTAAGTAAATGGGTATGGGTCTAAACGGGCTTTCAATTTGACTTCAACCCTTCAACCATTTGGTGCAACTTTCTTGCCAAGACAAGAAAACAATAAACAAAACTAGAAAGAGGTTTGTTATAATCCCTAAAAAGCGACAAGGCGACCTCCAATTCTCTTGGACTACGAAAGACATCCACAAGGAGACAAGGTGGTAAATTTTCTATATAAGAAGTGCATTTAACTCCGAGGCCAACAGAAGCCAAGAGTCAACAAAGACATACAACAGATCACCTACTGCACAACACACACACACACACACACACAGAGAGAGAGAGATGCGTGCGTGTCAAAAGCATTTTCATCGAATTTCTCATTTTATTCTATAAAAGAAGCTAGTTATTTCATCATTACTTGCCAATTCTTGCCAAAATTTGGTCATTTGGTAAGAGTTAGCCGGAATTAGCTTAATTCTTGAGCCAACTCCACTGCCCAACAAGGTCCTAGAGTCTTAACGCTTGCCTCCGCCTTTCCACACAGGAAATAATCCCTTCTCTCGTCTATGTTAACTAAATAGAACATCATGGCAAATAGCAAGCAGTATGGGACTTCATCCTGAATATGCCTAGCAAGTGTGTTCATAACTATGGAAAATAAGGACTCAATGTCAAACATTGATGCAAGTGTACAGTCAATCATTTTGTCTAACCCTGAACTGACCTCGTTCTAGTTACTACATCATACATGTCCTTAATCACATCAATATACTAATCACTTGGATCTTTCCTAAAACCTACAACATTTACTCCCTATGAAAGAGATTCTTCCAGATCAATGAAAACTATATGCAGTCTCTTTTCTTCGCTCAATGTCCCTTCTCTGGTGTTCAGTAACTATTAGAATATCATGGCAAATAGCATGCATCATGGGACTTCATCCTGAATATGCCTAGCAAGTCAATCATTTTGTCTAACCCTGAATTGCCCTCGTTCTAGTTACTACATCATACATGTCCTTACTCCATCAATATAACTAACTACAAATCACTTGCATCTTTCCTAAAACCGACAACATTCTCTCCCTGCGAAAGAGATTCTTCCAGATCAATGAAAACTATATGGAAAATCTTCTCTATATATCTCCCAATTCAGCACTTTAAGCTTTGACTTCCCTCGCATAAATAGCAAAATTGACATTTAAAACAATATTTCTTTCCTTGGTCTTCATCAACTAAACTCATAAGCTACTGGTAGTGTGAAAATAGGTACCAAGATGCTTCTCCTGGATGCATTAGGCACTTTATTAGTTTACAAAGTTTTTAGTGTGTGTGCACAAGTCACATAATTCACTAATTAGCACCCAAAACTGATGACGCTGAAAATAGACAATGGCATCTCATTGAAACTTTTTGACGCATTGTGCCTCAAAAATGCCAGCAACATGGGTAGGTGGAGATTTGGACAAGTAGTAACCAGGAAAGGGCGTATCGAGGTCAGCATATGTTTGAGTTGGTGGTTGATGTTATTGAATACACATTCTACAGAATACTTTTAGCTTATTGCCCTGGCTTAATCTAAACAAAGTAATAGACACAGATTGGTCGCCGAGGATTCGAAGAACACTAAATGAACTTGGTAAAGCTGTTAATTTACAAAAAAAAAAGTTGTGGCTAAAAGAGGTAAATACTGTTAAAACGGTTATTAGCAAACTATCAGAAGTTTCTAGTCATTGCAATTTATTGTTCAGTGCTTGGAATCAAGAAGAGCTTGAAAGTTACCTAAAGGAAGGACATCATGATAGTTGTGGCCCTTTGGAAGAAAACCGTAGAAGGTAATTAGATAAGATCCTGAAAATTTCCCATAGCTCATATAGCACTGCTGCCCTTTTCTACAAGGTCTTGATGCGACGAATTTCAAGGAGTCTGTTCCCAAGTCACAATGAAGCACATGTGGGCATAGCCGCAAAAAATTACAGAGATAAACAATGCAAAAGAAATAATGATATGGTGCAAAGGTAAGTTTGTGACTATGAAAAGAATGAAAATTTTAGCTTGCATTTTACACCCCATTAAGGTTCACAAAGCTGCAGTTATGGCCTAGTCACTTGCACATTGTCTAAACAACCCTACAAAAGAAAAATATGCTACTCAAATTTGCACTCTCCAAAACCAAATTGTTCAAGTATTTGCATAATTCCATCTACATAAATGCAGGAGAGAATGTGTGCAGGGCTGTCCCTTCAACTAGCTAACTTCTAGAAATGTTGTTGACCCTAAGTTACCTTACATCAACACAAGACTAGCTTTTGCACTAAAAATCTAGTGCACAACAGTATGAGCAGGATACTTTAGGGCGTGTTTGGTAACTTGCAAAATGTTTGCAAAATGCAAAAACTTTTGCAACTTTACATTTTACACTTGTTTGGTTTCGTTTAAAAATGCAAAATGCAAAAACTTTTGCAACTCTTCTTTTCCCACTTGCAGTTGCTACAGTTAAATTTGTGGTCATGTAAATCTCACTTTTACACTCATATTTCCCACTTGCAGTTGCTACAGTTAATTTTGTGGTCATGTAACTCACTTGTAGTACACTTACAGTTCAAAACAGTTACTTGATAATCAATATATAATTAAATATTATTAAATATTTAATATTTTAATAGTGTTCAATTTCTTATTTAATTATTTAATTATTTTATATTTTTAATCTTTAACTTTTTTATTGTTTTAATATTTAATATTTTACTATTTTAATTTAATATTTTAATTTAATATTTTATTATTTTATTAATACTTATTCCATTTTTTATTATTTTATTTAGAGTTAATATTTTATTAATATAACAGTATTATACTTTAATATAAAATTACTATATATTTAATTATTTATTTTTAAATATAAAAAATTACTTTATTAATATCATAATATATTTTATTATTATATTAATATTTTATTATGTTAATATTGTAATAATAATTCAGTATAATAAAACTATAATGATAATTTATTATTAAATTATAATATTTTACTTTATTAATTTTATATTTCTATAATATTACAATAATATTATAATAAAATTTATATTATAATAATTTTCAAGTATTTTTAATATATTATAATATTATAACTATATTTTATTATTGTTGTAACATTTTTTAATATTTATATTTTATTTGTATTCTTAAAATTTTATTAATGTTCTTTAGATTTTCTTAAAATTTTATATTATTTATTTAGTTAATATTTTAGTAATATTTTACTATTATACTAATATTTTATTAATATTATTGTTATAAATAAAATATTAAGATTATTAATTTTTTATCTCAAATTTATTAATACAATTTAATTTGCAATAGTAGATTTAATTTAATAGTATTTATAATATTTAAATCACTGCTACAATTAATTTGTGGTCAACTTTTTTCATTTACACTTTTCACAATTATTTCTCTGCTACAGTTCACTTTTTCCATTCTCATTTTACGACTTACGACTTGCGACGTTTTGCAACGAAACAAACAGGCCCTAATGAGCATGATGAATTGGAATTTAACAAAGCACATGGTTTCGCTCCATGAAAAAACGTGGAGGGCAACGAAAAGTGCACACATACAACTTTTATACTGTTGAAAATATTTACATGCAAATATAACTCTACAAGGTAAATACTAGATTAAATCTAAAAAAGCACATTGTTCGCTCCACGAGCCGACACTGAGGGCAATGGAAAATGCACACAGACAAAGAGATAGAGTTGGATCCTTGGAAGAATATGGAGATAAATCCTTCCCATTCAAACTTAATGTTAGACCACTCAAATTGAAGATCACTCAATTGTAGTTGGTCTATGTTGTAAAGAGTTCTTAAAATAAAAATTAAGTGTTTTAAATACTTTTTACCTATCCATCAAATAGGCACAAAATGAATGGCTGAAATTGTGAGTTGGTTAGTTTGACGGTGTAGAATATTTGAAACCTAAGAAAAAATGGTGTGAGAGGGTTTTTAAATGTTTAGATGATGGTTAAATAATCGGATAGAGAATTTGCATGCCCAAAATCCATCGATCAAGCAATATGTTACTTCCGGCCGTCCATTTTTTTGCCTACTTCATGTACAGGCAAGAAAACTATAGATCACTTGATTTTTTGGTTTTAAGTCACTTTAAAAAATGTAGATTAATAACTTTAACGGAATGGATTTGGTATTTGAATGGCCCATCATTGAATTTGAGTGGGAAGGATTTGTGCTCAAATCCTCTGAAGGTAGCCAAGTCTACCTCCACATACAAATTATTCAGCCTGTTGAAACATATAGAAAAATAACTTTACAAGGTAAATATAGAAGCAAACAAATGCCTGAATTGCATGGGATGCAAAAAAAACTCCTCATAATAGATTCCCCAAAAATATCAAAAGAAAGAAAAGTATGTAGTTCAGTCAGCAAACCGAGTGATTAAAGAATCCAGCAACGGGAACAAGGCAAGCCTTCCACTTTCCATCAGGGAATAATATATGCATGCCGCAGGAATGCAACAGTTCCAAGCCCACGGAAAATCACCGAATGAAGATGGAGATTAACCTTCTGAATTAAGGGCAGCAATATCTTATGCCGACTCTTCAACAGCTGAAAACGAAAGAGAAGAAAGTTATTATAAAGAGTATGGGAAACATTGCATGGTAAGAAAAACAAAGTTCAATAGGATGCTAGACTACCTCCTTGTTCAACAATATTTTTCTTCTAATCCAGTTCACTCCAATGTAGCAAGAGCATCATCACCAAAACTCAGTCCTAAACAAAATTGTAATAATATAGAAGAATTTGAGATTAGATAGAATTTTCCTTACAAGTGAGCATACCTGCTATAGTAAAAGAAAATTGGCAACCGCGAGATAACTGAAATCATAAGAGAACAACTATTTTTCTTTAAAGCTTAAGAGAACATCCATAATTCAGTATGTGATTGGAGCATTTGCTAGGAGCAAGTAAAATACCAAATTCACAAAATTTGACTTGGCGTGAGCATGGCAAACGGGAAGCACCCATTTAGTGCAAGAAGAGAAATAATTAATATGATCATTCACTCTCATCAAAACACTCCTACATGGTCCCCAAAAATACCAGCAACATGGTTAGGTGGAGATTTGGACCGGGACGGGGACAGGGTGCGTGTCTAGGTCAGCATAAGTTTGAGTTGGTGGTTGATGTTATTAATACCATTCTACACAGATTATTTTTAGCTTATGCGGATGTACTTGGCGGAAGATCAAGATAATGTACTTGACTTAATGCCAAATTCACAATACGTTGAGACTTCGGCGTGAGCGTGGCAAATGGAAAGCACCCAGTCAGTGCAGGAAGAGAAATTAATGTGCTCACTTCATACACTCTCATCAAAGCACTCGTACATGGGCCCCAAAAATGCCAGCAACATGGGTAGGTGGAGATTTGGACAAGTAGAAACCAGGAAAGGGCGTATCGAGGTCAGCATATGTTTGAGTTGGTGGTTGATGTTATTGAATACACATTTCTACAGAATACTTTTAGCTTATTGCTGCTGGCTTAATCTAAAAACAAATAATAGGTGGTTGACACAGATTGGTTGCCGAGGATTCGAGGAACACTAAACGAACTTGGTAAAGCTGTTAATTTGCCAAAAAAAAAAAAGAGTGTGGCTAAAAGAGGTAAATACAGTTAAAACGGTTATTAGCAAACTATCAGACGTTTCTAGTCATTGCAATTTATTGTTCAGTGCTTGGAATCAAGAAGAGCTTGAAAGTTACCTAAAGGAAGGACATCATGATAGTTGTGGCCCTTGGAAGAAAACCGTGTAGAAGGTAATTAGATAAGATCCTGAAAATTTCCCATAGCTCATATAGCACTCCTGCCTTTTCTACAAGGTCTTGATGTGACGAATGTCAAGGAGTCTGTTCCCAAGTCACAATGAAGCACATGTGGGCATGGGCATAGCTGCAAAAAAATTACAGAGATAAACAATGCAAAAGAAATAATGATATGGTGCAAAGGTAAGTTTGTGACTATATGAAAAGAATGAAACAACTTTTAACTTGCATTCTTACACCCCATTAAGGTTCACAAAGCTGCAGTTATGGCCTAGTCACTTGCACATTGTCTACACAACCCTACAAAGAAAAATATGCTACTCAAATTTGCACTCTCCAAAACCAAATTGTTCATGTATTTGCATAACTCCATCTACATAAATGCAGGAGAGAATGTGTGCAGGGCTGTCATGTCCCTTCAACTAGATAACTTCTAGAAAATGTTGTTGACCCTAAGTTACCTTACATCAACACAAGCTAGCTTTTGCACTAAAAATCTAGTGCACAACAGTATGAGCAGGATACTTACTGAGCATGATGAATTGGAATTTAACAAAGCACATGGTTTCGCTCCATGAAAAAACGTGGAGGGCAACAAAAGTGCACACATACAACTTTTAAACTGTTGAAAATATTTACATGCAAATAAACTCTACAAGGTAAATACTAAGATTAAATCTGAAAAAGCACATTGTTCGCTCCACGAGTCAACACTGAGGCCAATGGAAAATGCACACAGACAAAGAGATAGAGTTGGATCCTTTGGAAGAATATGGAGATAAATCCTTCCCATTCAAACTTAATGTTAGACCACTCAAATTGAAGATCACTCAATTGTAGTTGGTCTATGTTGTAAAGAGTTCTTAAAATAAAAATTAAGTGTTTAAATACTTTTTACCTATCCATCAAAATAGGTACAAAATGAATGGCTGAAATTGTGAGTTGGTTAGTTGACGGTGTAGAATATTTGAAAACTAAGAAAAAAATGGGTGTGAGAGGGTTTTTAAATGTTTAGATGATGGTTAAATAATCGGATAGACAATTTGCATGCCCAAAATCATCGATCAAGCAATATGTTACTTCTGGCCGTCCATTTTTGCCTATTTCATGGAAGTGGAATAGATCCTAACAGCCATACATATGCCAATTGCTTAATGAAAAGTCATACTTAATTTGTTACATTTTAAATTTCATGTGGAAAAAAATGGTACAAAGACATTCCTTTCCATATATTGATTTACAGACTCGACCAGAAAAAATGCTGAGATTCTGGCCAAAACCAATTAAAATTGTGGCTCTATAAATAAATTTCTACATCACCACGAAGACAAAAAGGACAAACTGGAACACCATGCATGTAGAACACAGTAATATACTAGTTTTTAAAATTATACTATAATAAAAGTCAAAGGTGAATAATGATGAGAGCGAGTATGACCGTAAAAGGGAAGTAAACATGTTTTGATATTAACAAAAATTGTGAAGCAATCAAGTTCAAGACGAAAAAAGAAAAAATTCTAGATGACATGCTATGAATTTGTTAATGCAAGGCCCATAATTATTTGGAGGTGAATACCTACATGGGAATACATGGGATACAAACAATCTTGACCCTACAGCTAAGACATGGGGATCGCCTCCCAAGCAAAAATATAACTATACAGGTAGGGCTGTAAATGGTACCCGGAAACCTGATAACATGATCCGACCGTTTACATATTTAACGGGTTTGGATCTAAAAAGTTAAGACCCGAATTCTTATCGGGTCGGGTTCGGGCATGATACTTTCAAACCCGCAACCCAAAATAACAAACCCGAAAAGAGAATAAATGTTATAAAATGAAATTCACCATAATACATTTCACTATATTTAAATTGATAAAATTATATAAATGAGAACTTAATGATATTATTATAAAAATAAAATATGTAGGTTTTCAATTACATCTAAAAAAATTGAAATTCACGTTTTAAAAATAACTTTAATTGAAATTTGAATATAAACTATTTAAAATCCGAATCCGACCCAAAACCGATAAGAAATAAGAGATTCTAACCCGAACCCGAATCCGAATTCCTTATCGGGTTCGGGTTCGGATATGGCATGGATCCGACCCGACCGAACCCAACCCTCACACCCCTAACTACAGGTGAAAGATTGTCATTTGTCATATCAAGCGAATTATGTATAACCAATGGCATAGCTGGAGTTTAAACTCGGAGGGGCCAACTTTCATGTACCAACCTAAATCTGATTAGAAAAATAAAGAAAAAAACTATTTATAACATTTATATCTTTAAATTAAAATTTCATAATACTAGTTCAAAATTAATAATATGTAAAAAATTTAAATTATTAATCTATTCTAAATGCCTTCAGAATTTATCTCCCTTACTTTTCAAGTAGAGTAAAATGTACATGTTATTATTATAATTCTTAAATTATTCTTAATATATAATCCACCTTTATTGTTGAACACTTGATTTATAAATAGTATCTTTTCTAGTAAATTATGGTTTTCCTTTCCTTTTTATTTGCATTTTTTTTATTTCCCTTTATTTTATTTTTGTCATGTGTTAAACGCTCTCTTAATTAATAAAAAGTTTTGAGAGAAATAAGAGAAAAAGTACAAAAAAATTAAACTTATTATTTTGAATTAATAAAGTGCTTTGTTGGGAAAATAGGGTTAAAAAATTAAAAAAAAAATTAGAAAGAAAATAATCATATATTTTATTAACAACACAACAACATCTAAGCCATTTGTTCCACGTACTTGGGGTAGGCTACATGAACCAAAAGAGAATTACACCGGATCGGGGCGCATGGATCAGCTTTCTCCACTCATTCTTATAAAGCAATATGCCATCATTTAAGACCTTAACCTCTATATCTTGTCGTATCACATCCATCCATGTTTCTTCGGTCTCCCATTCGCTCTTTTAACTTGCCTAATTTGATACTCTAGCGCATCTGTAGGTCTACAAGCACATGATCAAATCATCGTAGGCGTCATCTTCTCTTCTATAAGGGCTACGCCTATCTTACTACGAATATCCTCATTTCTCACCTTATCTCTGCCACTTGTGTATAACATGAAGCATCAATTTCCAATATTATGCATGCGTATGACATACTATTGTAAGAAACTTACAGATGAAAATTAACTTATTGTTGCCACCCATTCGTAAGATAAATACATAATGTAAAGCATCAATTTCCAATGTTATTCATGCGTACGATCACTACTATTGTAAGAAACTTACAGATGAAGATTAAACTAATTGTTGCCCCCCATTAGTAAGATAAAAACATAATGTTGATAAGAATAGAGCAAAATGCAATATAATAGCTTTCAGTAAAAAAAAAAGGAAACCATTGTTAGTGGCATTGTCATGTTGTCCCGATGAAGTAGACATCTTAAAAATATTATGACTCATTGGAAGCCCCATAGAACCGGACATAATTATTTCAAGTATTAACAATTTAGTTTGGAAGGTTAAAATCTTCACACAAG